>QNQO01009648.1:0-84666 GCA_003290165.1 Berberis thunbergii | reverse complement strand
TTTTCTAGAAGCAATCCCTTGTAATTTCTAGTTCCTTGGAGGTGGGGATAACTTTCCTAATCTGCATAGAGAATACTCCTTTGATGAGGATTGTAGAAGGTTCTAGGCTAGAAGCCCTCTAGGACTTAAGGGCCTATAAATAGGCCTTGGCATTCAATTGTACATATCATCAAACACTTGTACAACTCTCTCAAGCAATACAAAGCATTCTTTCAAAAGCCTAAACACTTGCGCCTTAGCATTTTTCCTCACTTAAGCTTCGTAAGCAACACTTAGCATTAGCCAAGCATCGAAGTGCCTTGACTAGTTAGTCCGACGGGAGTGTGACGCTAGTAGGCAGCGTGTTAGCCAAGGGAAAAAGGTCAGCACGTGACACGTGGTATCAGAGCAGCGACGATCGTAGGGGCGGTCTTGCTGAAGTTGCGTTGTGCTAGCTACTGTGTGTACGAATGTTAGGTGCGGAGCAATCTGATCATGTCAGGAAACAAAGAGAGTGCTATTGTAGGGTCCGTGATCGAGGAGACTGGAAGAAAGACTAGTCGGACCAGCATGCTTGAGGATCGTATGGCCAAGGTGGAGCTGACTGTGGGTGATCTCCAAGACAGCGTCGGGGAGATGGAACAGAAGGTTGAGTCCTTCAATGGGACGTTGGCTAGCGTCACTGACGGATATCGAGCAACTCGATAGCCGCGTCCATGACCTTGAGCTCGGCACTGTGGAAGCCAAGGACGAGACTCAACTTCTCGTCAACCAAGTTGCGGATGCTATGCGCAACGAGATGGGCCAGCTCAAGGACCACGCTGATGAGGCAGCTCCAAGCCATTCGGGAGCAGGTTGAGTCCTTGCAATCGGACGTCAACCTATGCAAGGCGGCTGTGGCAGGTAGTGCTACGTACGAGAGGGACCAAGGATGAAGGTGCCCGAGCCGCCAAGGTACCATGGGAAGCGCGATGCTAGGGAGCTCGACAACTTCCTATGGAGTGTTGAAAATATTTCAACGCAATGCGCTTGGACGACGATGAGTCCAAGATCACCACCGTCACCATGTACTTGGGTGATGATGCCATCCTTTGGTGGAGGAGGCGAGAGTCGGATATCAAGAAGGGTCTTTGCTCACTTAAGACTTGGGACGAGTTCAAGGCGGATTTCAAGCGGCAATTCTATCCGGAGAATGCGGAGGAAGTTGCTATGAAGAGGCTGCGTGGATTGAGCATACAGGGTCGATCAAAGAGTATGTCAAGCAGTTACTTCTCTTATGCTTGAAGTCTCGGACATGCCAGAGAAGACTCAGCTCGTCTACTTCATGGATGGACTACAACGATGGGCCGAGCAAGAGTTAAAGAGACGCAACGTTCAATCGCTTGCAGAGGCCATCGCAGTTGCCGAATCCTTGTTCGAATACAAGGCTGATTCGAAAAGCCACAAGGCGGCAGCATGAGTGGCGGCGGTAACAAGGGAAAAGGTGGGGGAGCAAAACCACTGAAAGAAGCAGCAGTAGCAGCGGCAGCAAGCAGTTCGAGAGGAAGGACAAAGCCAAGCAGTCCTTTTCAGATAGCAAGGTGAAAAACCCGCGACTGCTTCTTGTGCGGAGGGCCGCACTGGGCTAGGGAATGCCCACAGCGACAAAAGCTCAATGCGATGATCGCTGGCAAGAGTGGATCGTCCGGGGAATCATCGGAAGATGAGGCGCAAATGGGGACTTTGCGCTTGCTAAGCAGCGTCAAGGCTACGGTGGAGCAAAGCAACGTGGCTAAGGTAAGTATGCTGCCCCCGTTCGAAGAAATCCGCTCTCTTGTTTGTGGAAGCCAAGGTAAATGGCAAGGCTTCAAAGGCACTCGTCGACACGGGTGCAACACACAATTTGTTGCTTTAAAGGAGGCAACAAGGCTGGGTGTGCAGTACACCAAGGAGCCAGGCACCTTGAAGACCGTCAACACAGCACCGGTGCCTATCCATGGTGTAGCACGAGGAATCTCCCTTCATTTGGGTGAATGGAAGGGGATGGTGGACCTGACTGTCGTCACGATGGACGACTTCTCATTGGTGCTGGGCATGGAGTTCATGGATACGGTGAAGCCATGGACATTAGAAAGGGACGGGTCGATGACTATTGCAAAGGATCGAGAAGCATGCTCTGTCCCTGTCACTCGGGAGATCGTGGAGGCCAAGATGTTGTCAGCCATTCAAGTGAAGAAAGGCGTGAAAAAGGGGCAAGCAACATTTGTGGCCACATTGATCGAAGATGGGCCTCAACCCAGCAAGGTTCCGAAGGAGGTAGCTGCGGTTTTGAAAGAGTACAAAGATGTCATGCCTCCAGAGCTACCCAAGAGACTTCCTCCAAGAAGGGAAGTCGATCATATGATCGAGCTGGAGCCAGGGGCTAGGCCTCCAGCCATGGCGCCTTATCGGATGGCACCACCAGAGTTGGAAGAGCTACGCAAGCAACTCAAGGAGCTGCTGGACGCGGGTTTCATCCGGCCATCCAAGGCCCCATTCGGTGCACCAGTATTGTTCCAACGCAAGCACGACGGGTCCTTGCGTATGTGCATCGATTACCGAGCACTTAACAAAGTAACCATCAAGAACAAGTATCCAATTCCTTTGGTTGCTGATCTTTTCGATAGGCTCGGTAAAGCCAGGTACTTTTCTAAACTAGATCTCCGATCGGGGTATTGGCAAGTGCGCATAGCCAAAGGAGATGAACCAAAGACGACATGCGTCACTCGCTATGGGTCTTATGAATTCTTGGTGATGCCTTTTGGTCTCACCAATGCCCCGGCTACTTTCTGCACTTTAATGAACAGAATCTTTCAGCCTTTCTTGGATAAATTTGTAGTCGTCTATCTCGACGATATCGTCGTGTATAGCGACAACTTGGAAGAACATGTGCATCACTTGCGACAGGTTTTCCAAGCATTGCGGGAGAGCGAGCTGTACGTGAAATTGGAGAAGTGCTCGTTCGCCCAAGACGAGGTGTCTTTCTTGGGGCACCGCATCAAGGCTGGAAAGATCATGATGGAACGGGACAAAGTGCAGGCTATCAATGAATGGGAGCCACCCAAGAACGTTTCGGAGCTACGTTCTTTCCTTGGGCTGGCCAATTATTATCGAAGATTCATTTTGAGCTATTCAGCAAGAGCAACCCCACTGACCGACTTGCTGAAGAAGGTGCAGTGGCATTGGAGTGAGAAATGCCAAGAAGCATTCGATGATTTGAAGAAGGCAGTCACCGAGGAACCTGTCTTGGCCTTGCCCGATTATGCTAAGCCATTCGAACTTCACACTGATGCATCAGACTTTGCCATTGGAGGGGTGCTTATGCAAGAGGGGCATCCCATAGCCTATGAGTCTCGCAAGCTCAATGATACCGAGAGACGGTATCCGGTGCATGACAAGGAGATGACAGCCATCATTCATTGCTTGCGAACTTGGAGGCACTATTTGCTTGGGAGTTGGTTTACCATTATGACCGACAATGTGGCTACAAGTTATTTTCAAAATCAGAAGAAGATCAGCCCCAAGCAAGCTCGGTGGCAAGATTTCTTAGCAGAGTTCGATTATGTCATGGAGTACAAGCCGGGCAAAGTTAATGTTGTTGCTGATGCTCTCAGCCGAAAGGCCATGCTCGCTAGCGCAAGCAGCGCCGCTAGCAACCTTCTTGATCGGATCAAGGAGGGGACTTCTCAAGACCCCTTGGCCAAGGGACTCATGGAGATGGCCAAGGAGGGGAAGACTCGACGGTTTTGGGTAGAGAATGGGGTGCTCTACACCGTCGGTCATCGCATTTATGTGCCTAGGTGGGATAACCTTAGGCGAGACATCATGAAGGAGTGCCACGACTCAATGTGGGCTGGCCATCCGGGGATGCAGCGGACATTGGCACTCTTGGAGGTAGACTACTATTGGCCTCATATGCGGGATGATATCGAGGCCTATGTGAAGACTTGTCTTATGTGCCAACAAGACAAGATAGAGCAACGTGTACCGACAGGACTATTGCAGCCTTTGCCGATTCCGGAAAGGCCATGGGAAAGTGTATCAATGGATTTCATATCGGCCTTGCCCAAGTCTGATGGGTATGGCTCTATTATGGTGGTGGTCGATCGCTTTTCCAAGTATGGAACTTTCATACCTGCCCCACGCGATTGCACAGCCGAGCAAGCCGCCAAGTTGTTCTTTCAACATGTGGTGAAGTATTGGGGCTTGCCTCGGAGCATCATAAGTGATCGGGACCCAAGGTTTACAGCAAAATTCTGGACTGAGTTATTCAAGCTCTTGGGTTCAGGTGTACACTTCTCAACAAGCTTTCACCCGCAAAGCGATGGGCAAACAGCGAGGGTGAATGCCTTGTTGGAGCTATACTTGAGGCACTTTGTGGGTGCCAACCAGAAGGATTGGGCCAAGTTGATGGATGTGGCTCAATTCTCATTCAACTTGCAGCGGTCCGAATCGACGCAACAAAGTCCGTTCGAGATCGTCATGGGCCAGCAACCCTTGACTCCACAAGCCGTTGCGTCGGGCTACACGGGTAGCAGCCCGCTGCGTACAAGCTTGCACGAGGGTGGCATGAACAGCTTGATATAACGAAGGCATACTTGGACAAGGCGTCTAAGAAGATGAAGAAGTGGGCGGACAAGCATAGACGCCCTCTTGAGTTCCAAGTGGGCGACATGGTCATGGTCAAGTTGCTGCCACAACAGTTCAAGGTCTTCCGCTCGGTGCACAAGGGACTAGTGCGGAAGTATGAGGGGCCATTTCCCGTCCTACGGAAGGTCGGGAGAGTTTCTTACAAGCTTGAGTTGCCGCCCAAACTCAAGATTCATCCGGTGTTCCATGTGAGCATGCTCAAGCCCTACCATGGTGATAAAGAAGATCCAACGAGGGGCGAGTCACATCGGGCACCAACCGCGGTCGTGACTTCCTTTGATCGAGATATCGAGAGCATCGAGGCAAAGAGGCTCATCCGACGGAGGGGTGTGCCAAGCTATAATGAGTATCTCATTCGATGGAAGGGACTACCGAACAGTGAGGCCTCATGGGAAAAAGAAGGCGACCTATGGCAATTCCAGGGCAAGATCGCGGAGTTCGAGGCACAATCTTGACGGGGTCGTCAAGGACTTGGGTGGGGGAGAATGTCACAAGCCATCTAGCATAGCTTTCTCTAGATGCCTCCGGAAGGTTCTAGAGTGCTCTTGGACATTCTAACATAGCTTTATCTAGAGTGTTCTAGCATGGATGAGTCTAGAACACCCTTGTACATATTTATGTAGCATTTTCTAGAAGCCTCCTTGTAATTTCTAGTTCCTTTGGAGGTGGGAACTTTCTAGATGCATAGAGAATACTCCTTTGATGGAGGATTGTAGAAGGTTCTAGGCTAGAAGCCTCTAGGACTTTAAGGGCCTATAAATAGGCCTTGGCATTCATTTGTACATATCATCAAACACTTGTACAACTCTCTCAAGCAATACAAAGCATTCTTTCAAAAGCCTAAACACTTGCGCCTTAGCATTTTCCTCACTTAAGCTTTCGTAGCAACACTTAGCATTAGCCAAGCATCGAAGTGCCTTGACTAGTTAGTCCGACGGGAGTGTGACGCTAGTAGGCAGCGTGTTAGCCAAGGGAAAAAGGTCAGCACGTGACAAGCAGCTTCCCTGTCATGCCATTGTACATCAAGATAGATTAGGTGCTGAAACAAGGATTTCTTATTATAATCAGTTATAGGCCCTGGCTGAGACAACAATGAAATGATAGTGGCTACAGAGTTTTTATTCCTTTTCTACTCGAATCCATGAATCTTGGATCTCTGAAACTGATGGGTTGGAGAAAGACCTAGTATTTATAATTATTCATAATTTTCAACATTTATGTGATGTTTCTTGAGATTTTCAACAATACGTGGGAATAGTATTCATAATTATTTTCCTAAAAGAAGCATCTTACATCTTTCTCAGGAGTTTTAGAGGTCCATATGAGATGAAGAAGGTGTTTCCTTCTACTAAGATCAGAAGAACTAGGTCTGGGGGGTACATTAAGTTGATAGAAATACTTATAAGCTTGTTTGACAGAAAATTTTCTTGAGGAAGTGGAACTCTAGTGAGGAGTGTCTGTGTTAAGTATGGTATTACTATGTTGATGCTGAATAACATAAGTAATATGCAGTCGCTGGGCGGTAGGTGTGTTAGAATATATAGGTAAAGAAAATAATTGAGAATTGTATTATTGTATTTGTTGTTCCTTAACTTAATACAAACTTATATAGAACTAACTTTGATATAACCTAATAGAAGCAGAAAACTTAAAACTTCCTATACAAGATATTCTAATTGCGTCATATTTTGACTTTCCTCGTATTTGAGGTGAATTAATCTTGGACTTGGGCATGACTATGTTGAGTGCAAACCCTATATATTATAGCTAGGTGGGTGGCGAGCAGGGGACTAGAGCCCAGAGGATTAGGCAGCTATTTATTTATTTATTACAATTATAAACAATAAGCATAATAATATATAAATTACTTTTAATTCAATGCCAAGATACATATACAAAACGTATAAAAATAATAGAGTCTTAATTTTTTTTAATTTGAACTGGAAATAAAAAAAATTAAAAGAAGTTTCAAAAACCTGCCTAGGCCAACTTATAAAACACTCCTAATATGAGGTCCTAAATAAAGGTTAGCAACGGTGTGTTCCAAATGATTCTATCGTGTATCGTATCCATGAAGAGCAAGTCTAGGGAACCATTTTTGAGTCAGGTTTTGATTTTTTTTACACTTTTACCCTTTCTCTTTAAAACACAACCACAAACACCATCAATGGAAGGGGTAGAAGTGTAAAAAAAAAATCCAACTTGACTCAAAAGTGGCTCCTAAACCTCGCTCCCTAAAATTGGTGATCCATGAAACTATTAATGAATGTCAAATTGGGAGGATGTGGAACCCTTTAAGCCAAGGATCATACCATAAATTAATATTCCAACTAAATCCATTAACAGTCATTGACAAGAAGCTTCTATGGATCTAAATGTTTAGATAATAACCTGGATAAGGCTTCCACTACAATTATCCATATTACAATTGAGAGTAGGGGTGGGCAAACGGGTCGAGGATCCGCGGATTCAAACCGAACCGGACTATTTTTCTCTAAACGGTCAGAATTTTAATTTTGTAGTTTTAGATACGGTCCAGATCCGTTATAAAACGGTCCGGACCCGGTTCCTATTATTTTAAAAGAAACGGTCTAGGTTGGACCCGTTTCAAATCACAATTAGAATAGAAATAGAAACTAAACACGCTTCTCCAAATCCCTCCTCCACACACACTTCTCCAAACCTAATCTTTTTTCCCTTCCTTCATCGTCTTCTCCAACTCCTACAAATCCCTCCTCCACACACGCTTCCGGTCCCTAAAATCAAGTTTCGAAGGCGAGAGAGCCGAAGGAGTGGATGCTCTGAGCTCGGATTTGCTGCGAAATCCAGTCATCTCGCATGTTGATGTGAGCGGGGCGAGGAGTCGTCTTCTCCAGCTCCTACAAATCCATCCTCCACACACGCTTCCGGTCCCTAAAATCTGGTTCCGCAGGTGAGAGAGCCGAAGGAGTGGATGCTCTGAGCCCGGATTTGCTGCGAAATCCAGTCATCTCGCATGTTGATGTGAGCGGGGGCGAGGAGTCGTCTTCTCCAGCTCCTACAAATCCCTCCTCCACACACGCTTCCGGTCCCTAAAATCCGGTTTCGAAGGCGAGAAAGCCGAAGGAGTGGATGCTCTGAGCTCGAATTTGTTGCGAAAGCCAGTCATCTCGCATGTCGATGTGAGCGGGGGCGAGGAGTCGGTGAAAGCTGTTGTTTCCGGGTCTTCTTCGAATAATGCTCATGTTAATGAAAGGTTCTTGACTGAGGAGAAGAATGAGGAGTGGGTTGATTGGGAGGATCATATTTTGGAGGACATTGTACCGCTCGTTGGATTTGTCAGGATGTTGTTTCACTCTGGAAATTAAGTTTTTATCCTTTTTATTTTATAATGCTAGTTTAAGTTTTTGTTAATTATGGCCAAGTTTGATTGACAATGTAAGCTTAGTTTTCTAGTGTTTCTTACTGCAGTTTTTCATTTGTAGAATTTTTTTTTATACTGTTACTAAATGAAATGGAAGAATGTGACATGTTTCTGTTCTTATTCTTGGATTCCAAGAAAATTTGTCTCAAGATTCATTGGTCAAGGACGTAAAGAAGAAAATTTGGAACCGTAGGAACTGGACCGTTTCAAATGGTTCGAGTTAGGTTCGGTTCCAATGTTAAAAATGAGGGGATCCGGACCGGACCAGATCCGTTAATTTTAAATGGTTCGAGTTAGGTTCCTCCAAATTTGGAACCGATCCGGACCGTGCCCACCCCTAATTGAGAGGTGTTTTACTATTTATTGCTGATTGAGACAAAGTCAAATCAAAAGGATTAGAGATAAAAGATGGTTAGGATTGAAAGTTGGGAAATGTATTGAATTTGAGAGTTGAGATTCATTTTCCATGATGACATATTTGTAGACATAAAATATGTAGAAGGGCAAAAATAATGAAAAACTTTTGAAAATTTTTGTGGAATGTACATGTGGCGGAGAGAGAAAAAATTGTGTTTTGTTTTTAGCAAAATGAAAATTATCATAACTATCTACATTGTTATCAAATTTTGGTAAAGTTAATATCGTTGAAATGCATTTTTAAAGATATTTTCAACAAAATCAATGATCAACACGAGCGCTAAAATTTTAAAACTACATATTTTATAATTAAAAAACATATAAAGTATTTCACGTTTTTAATATTTTTCAAAGCAATGAGACAAACCGATCATACCAGAAAAAAATGAGTCGGGCATATTCATGAACATTTAAACAAAAACTCTAAACTTCATATTTTGGTGAATTTAAAGATTGGGGGAGAACTCATTCTCGGCGTTTAAAATTTTTCCCTAGCTGATTCAAATTTAATTGAGTCTAACTATTAAAATTTATAATATATATTTACCTTAAAAATAAGTTTACACCTCAATACTGATTCAGAGCCAAAATGGGGATAGTGAAAGAGATGTTCAGTACAAAATATTTAGCAAAAATAAAATTATATGGAGTGCCAACGGCACGGGGAATACTCTAGTAAATAAATATGGAGAAGGTTGAATTGCAGAGTATTCATTTGAATGGTACTTTGTAAGGTAATAATAAATTGAAAAGTTACATTAACTGTGCACTTGATGTAGATTTAACTAACCTAAATAAATAGGCTAATTTAACCTAGTCTTAATAACTACAAGTGCACAATGTCTAACTGGTAGACAATGGCAAGTACAAGTCGATCTCACAAGGACTGTGATTGCAATTAAATTTTAGAGTTGACTTAAACTAATTTAAATAGGGGGTTACAACAATCAAAATATCTAAACTAAAAATCAAATTAAAAAGAAAAATAAAATGTTTTTAAGAATATGAGATGGGAAACCAAGGCATTGAATCCACCAATTCAGTTTTTCAAGTTATTTTAATCTAACTTATTATTTTCTAAAGCGAGAAGCTTTAGAGATGAGTATCCCTTGCTTGCATCGATGATGTGATTGTTAAGAATAATTCAGTTTTAAAATCCAATGTTACAATTAACTTCAGCATAAATTATAGACCCCTAGCATTGAGTGTCTTATTACGGCACACTCAATCACAAGTCTAACTTATATTAAGTTTCAACTCCTAGCATTGAGTGTCTTATTACGACACACTCAATCACAAGTCTAACTTAACCAATTAAAAATAATGCTTTAAATATTAGTAAAGAAAACTCTAACTACCGACTAGTCTAGATCAAATCTGATATAATCGATGAAAGTAATTTACTAATACTCATAAATTAAATGTGTTTTGCAGTTAAGCAAATAATAAAATAAAAAGTCAAACTAGAACAAACTCTTGAAATCCAATTGGTTTCATCTTAGCCTTGGCGAAGGGTTTAACTCTCCATGGTAGCGGTGGTCACAACATCAGCGGAATCCATCTCAGCATGAACGCGAATCCCGAGAAAATGCTGCAAATGAACTGTGGCTGCTCAGAGAAAACTAGCCAAAACTGATTTTTGAATCCGTTTTTCTCTCGCCAGAAAAGTCGCGTGGCTCTCTGCACTTCATCTCCAGCACGATGCACTCTGCTCCACCGCTGCTGCTTCGCTCCTCGCGAGCTTCCTCTTTTCCCGACCGGCTCTGGTACCTGCAAGAACAGAGAGATAGTGAAAGAAGAACGAGAGAAAGAAACACGAGAAGGAGGAAGAGAGCAGGGAAGTGAAATAGGGGCGATGCTGCTATGTTATTGCTCATGTTTTTTTGTTTCAGTGCGAGAGAGATGGTGGTGATGGTGGCTCGCGTTGCTAAAGAAGAATAACAGACATAGAGAGATGGGAGGGAGGACAAGAATGGGCGAGAGGCGCTCCCTTTTCTGTTGCGAGGCGGTGTGCGATGGTGGTTGTTTGTGACGGTGAGAACAGGGGATGAGGAGGGCGTCTGATGGTGGTGCTCGGTGGTGGTGGTGGCTGTGTGGCGTGGTGGAATAGGGAGATGGTGGTGGAGATTGTGGTTGTTGGACGGTGGCGGCTGATGGTGGAGGACGAGGATGGTGATGGCGGGATGATCACCCTGTCGGTTCTCCTATCGAGCGAGGATTGTCGGCAGGGTGGATTGACGTGGTGGCTCGAAAAAAGAGGAGGGGAAAAAGAACGTGGAAGAAGAGAGAAGACTTTCTCCAAATTGGGGAGAGCTAAATAAGGTTATCTTATTTTCTTGGGCTTGGGTTCTCCAAAAGGTGTTGGGTTTGGGTTTTTAGGTTTGGGCTTATGTTAAATTAGGTGGATCTAGGTTTATTTGGGTTAGATTTAGATATGTGACACTCTACTTTGTACCACCGTTGTCATTCCTTAAATTGTCGCCTTAATACGATTTCATCGTTCACGCTCAAATTCCTACAAAGACATGAAAACAAAATAATAATTATAAAATATAATAATCGAAACACTAACATATATATATATACATATAAATTAAGGGATATATTATGTAATAATTACGTGAATATCAATGGTCTTTCTCCAAGAACATGAGGAAAATGATGGATTGGTTGAAAATGATCCAATCAACTTCCATCAAACCATGCAGGATTCTAACTTTCAAAAGTAGATAGATGCTATGAATGAGGAGTACAAGTCTATGCAAGACAATCAAGTTTGGGATCTTGTCCCATTACCTAAAAATACAAAGCCTATTGGTTGTAAATGGATATTCAAAACCAAGAGAGACTCAAAAGGTAACGTGGAAAGATATAAGGCTCGTCTTGTAGCTAAAGGCTTCACTCAAAAGGAAAACATCGACTATAATGAGTCTTTCTCTCCGGTGTCAAAGAAAGACTCATTTTTGACAATCATGGCACTTGTTGCGCAAATTTGACATTGAGTTACATCAAATGGATGTTAAAACAACTGTAACGACCCGATCCGCACAGTAAGATATTGTCCGCTTTAGGCCCAACCGGCCCGCACGGCTTTAAAAGGCCTCTTTCAGAGTATGCACAACGGACACTGGGCCCCTCTCTGGCCCTACTCATCCAGATATTGTCCTCTTTGGCCTATTGGGCAGCATTCTGCACCTCCCTCACCTCAAGGATTTGTTGCTTCCACCCACCTACTGGGGCTCCACAGGCCTTTTACTATGGGGATCCAACCTCGCACATATATAGCACATAACCATCCCGCACCCAGGCGATGTGGGACTATGATCCCCCTTGGTAGCTAGCCCAACCCCTCTTGGGATCCACAGGCCTGTTGGGCCTATTGGGCTCCAACCCTCACCCTCACCCTCCCCCTCAGGTCCGCCCACACAAGGGTCTCACAGTCCACCCCCCTTAAGGCCCAACGTCCTCATTGGCCACACAGGCACAACGTCCACGTTGCCCGAGGGCCCACCTCCACGTGGCACACTTCCGGCTGGGTCAGGCTATGATACCATTCTGTAACGACTCGATCCGCACAGTAAGATATTGTCCGCTTTAGGCCCAACCGGCCCGCACGGCTTTAAAAGGCCTCTTTCAGAGTATGCACAGCGGACACTGGGCCCCTCTCTAGCCCTACTCATCCAGATATTGTCCTCTTTGGCCTATTGGGCAGCATTCCGCACCTCCCTCACCTCAAGGATTTGTTGCTTCCACCCACCTACTGGGGCTCCACAGGCCTTTTACTATGGGGATCCAACCTCGCACATATATAGCATATAACCATCCCGCACCCAGGCGATGTGGGACTATGATCCCCCTTGGTAGCTAGCCCAACCCCTCTTGGGATCCACAGGCATGTTGGGCCTATTGAGCTCCAACCCTCACCCTCACCCTCCCCCTCAGGTCCGCCCACACAAGGGTCTCACAACAACGTTTCTCAATGGCGACATTGATGAAACAATTTATATGGTACAACCATAAAATTAACTTTGTGTCTGGAGACCCAAGGGCTCAAGCAAGCTTCCCGTCAATGGTACTACAAATTTCATCAAGTAATTGTCTCATTTGGTTTTGAGACAAATGTTGTTGATAATTGTGTGTATCATAAGTTCAGTGGGAGTAAGCATATCTTCTTGGTTTTGTATGTTGACGACATATTACTTGCCACTAATAATATAGACATGTTGCACGAAACCAAGAGATTTCTATCAAAGAAATTTGAAATGAAAGATCTTGGTGAAACTTCTTTTGTCTTAGGGATTCAGATATACCGGGATCGTTTCCGGAGTATTATTGGATTATCACAAAAGGGCTATATAGAAAAAGCGCTCAAAAGGTTTGGCATGCAAGATTGTAAACCAGAATACACCCCTATATATAAAGGAGACAAATTCAGTCTTAAACAGTGCCCTAAGAATAAACTTGAAGTTGTAGAATTGCAAAATATCCCCTATGCATCAGCTGTTGGGAGTCTTATGTATGCTCAGGTATGTACATGTCCAGACATAACATTCATTGTTGGAATGCTTGGCAGATATATGGATAACCTTGGAATGGATCACTGGAAAACAGCTAAACGAGTTATGAGATATTTACAGAGAACTAAGGATTACATGCTCACATACAAGAGATCATATCAGTTAGAGATCATAGAGTATTCTGATTTTGATTTTGCTGGATGCCAAGATAGTAGAAAATTTACATCAGCCTACATTTATCTGTTAGTTGGAGGAGCTATTTCCTGGAGACTTGCTAAGCAGACACTCATAGCTTTTTCCACCATGGAAGCAAAATATGTGGCGAGTTTTGAGGCATCCAACCATGGATTATGGCTGCGTTATTTTGTCACTGGGCTGCGCATTTTGAATGACATAAAAAGACCACTAAAGTTATATTGTGACAACAAGTCCGCAGTTCTATATGCCAACAACAGCTGGAGCTCGTCTAGGTCAATTCACATTGACATAAAGTTCCTGGTTGTGAAGGAGAGAGTAGAGAATAAAAAGATTTTCATAGAGCATATTGGGACAAACTCCATGATTGCGGATCCGCTTACTAAGGGATTACCACCCAAGGTCTTTCATGAGCACACCACTCATATGGTGTTGTATCACATGAGGACATCATGGTTTAGTGGGAGTTTTTTGCTGTTCTGTGATTTTGGCACATTGATGTAATTTAGTATTTTCTGCAGAAATAAAGTATTCAGTTAAGTGTCTGTTTATTATATGTTTGATCTCATTAAAGATTAAAGTTGGACCAGTTGAAAATATGCATGTTTTGATCACATTACATGTAATTTCCATGCTCTACATCCATGTTTGATCTATGTCATTTGATTATATTGGTATATGTGACTATTGATGGATTTAGTTACGCTAAATGTGACGAAAATCGCTTTAATCCTATATCAATATAGTCAATGGACGAGATTGTTAGGAATACTTTTACTTGTGATAGCAATTTTTGAGCTCATAAGGTTATACACATTTAAAGGTAAAAAGACATTCAAGTAGTAAAAAGAGTGATTCTAGCAGAATAATACAAGTAAAACAATCAAAGTATTCAGAGCAGATAACTTCACTTAGGACTGACTTTGCCTTATTCAAGATAATTAAGCACCCAATTTAGGAATATAAAAGAAATCTCTTGCCGTGAAACTTGTGTTGCATTGGCATTTCAAGGTTGTAGTTCTACATTATGTTCGTCGGCTCCTTGTAGAGCAGGACTTCTCCCCCATCTTCTCTCCTGTTTTTCCCAAACACCCGCCAAGCACCCAATTGACTATATGATAGAAATTGCTCGCAATTCACATTATGTTACGTCGGCGTCTCAAGGATTCCAGTTCTGCATGAAGTTTCTCCCCCTCTTGTAGTACCGCAGAACATTTCTGGATGAGATTTAAAACAGCCGCCCTATCTTTTGCTGCCAAATTTATTCCCTCAACGAGTTGTGAAATTCTTTCTGCCTCTTTAGGAACTGGTGGAAAGGGATTAGTGAGTGTTGAAACAAGTCCCTCGTCTTCTTTGGGAACTAGTGAGAGAATGAGTTCAGAACTAACATCTTCCGGAATTGGTGAGGAGTTAATGAGCGTTGAAGAAATAAGCTCCTCATCTTTTACAGGAAGAACAACTGGTGAGAGTGTTTGAGTCGTAGGAAGAGACGTAATTTTGAACCTGCACACTTTGATTGTATTCCCCGACTCCTTAAATATTTTGAAGTTCGCATCCTCACTGCTAACATCCATGCTCTGAAGACTATACCTGGCATAACGTGTTACTTCAGGGGAAGCTTTCATTATGAACACCACATCACGAGTACAGTGAGGTGAGATAACTCCCCTGGGTGGATCAACACAATAGTATTTGTTAGCTGTAACATAGAACTTGAAAGAAACATGCTTATCTGTGTTGTTTGATAACCGAAGAGAAAATTGGGTTTGGTTCTTCTTTGACCTCAACTGTGGAGGTTTGACATTCAGCAGAAGGTTTGAAGAAGCTGAATTAAGGAATTGGTAACAGAGAAAACCGCTGGCCTCCATGTTAGGATCAAAAGTTGGCAATAATAGTCTTGATGCAAAGTTGAAGCTGTTGCTGGAGTTAGCTTATATCAATGACTTGTAAAATAACCTTGTAATGCACTGATAAGGTTTACAACAAAACAAAATAGAAACTAAACTTATTTAGAGGGATTGGGCTTGGAGCCCCTCAAATTCCTCATTCATAGCCACCAGGACACCTTTTTCATAATTTCATGTTTTGAATTCCGAGTTTAAAAAAAAAAGTCTGAAATTTTTTTTCCAAGTCTATCAAATACTAGTCATTGTAGGATGATGATTTGAACTCAACTAGGAATTGTACAATAATTTATCGCCATTGATGCGAAAGGCTTGGCCTCCATTCTTTGACATCAGATGCAACAAGCAAACAACAATCTAAATTAATAAGACCGGAAAGATCAAAAAACCATATATATAGCATAATTATGATTACTTGCTTAAATGATGATCATAAACACAAGTGTGTTACAATTTGTCGATGTAGTTTAGAAAGATACATGATTATACTCCAGAATGTCTGGATCATCAGCCAGTCCTTGGAGTAGCTCCAACACTTTCTGCCTTCTTCATCTTCGGGATTGATGATTGTTGTAAAAGTAATTTGCGCCTGGGCGAGGGTTTGGTGAGTATTGTTGAAGAACTAAGGCCAAGTGAATTATACATGCTGTCCGTGAAGTTAATCAAGCAGCTGATAAGTTAGCTAATCTAAGGCCAATTAGTGCTGAATTTCTAGGTCTTGAATTATACATGCTGTCCGTGAAGAATGGGTGAGGGATTGATAAGTATTGTAACATGAATATTTAACCTCTTTTTTGCTTTTCAAAAAAAAAAAAAAAAAAAAAAAAAAACGCCCTGTTTCCCCTTTGTCTTTAGGAACATGATCTAGGGGTGGGTGTTTGAGGTAGATGAAGATATCCAAGTTTGAAGAACTCGTGCTCTTGGATTGCATTTCCAGGAGTCTCTTGAAATATTTGATGGAAGTCGACATCTTCATCACTACTCACAAGCCACAACAGTGCTCCGAATACAAAACACTTCCTCAAGTCAGGGGAAGTATAACTCACTCGGTTTTTATGTACTAATAACAAAGTTCTTGGCTGATCAATCCAATGTTGATTAATTACAAAATTTGTTTCTGAGCTCATTAAGTTCCATAGAGTTCAGTATAGTGAAACCACCAAGTTAGCGTTGATTACAAAAATGGACTAGCGTAATGAGTGAGAATTAACAAAATAGGCATGACTTTAAATTTGATGCCAATGGTGATTTGTTGGGAAATCTGTTAAGACAAAAGCCAAAGAAGATTAATAACAGCGAACTATATGCTGGATTAGGAGATTGTTCATCGCTTTGAGGATATGTGTGTGAACCTTCTACCTTACCAAAATCCATATATATATATATATATATACACGAGGAAAGCCGGAAATGAAACACGCGATTTAGAAAATCAAAATGGCCATATACATATATATATATATATAGTTCTTACCTTTGCCCTCTCAACTTCATGCTATATAGTATTTACAAATAAAAACAATTTTGCATCTGTTAAAAATGACAAAAAATGTTCGTGTATTTTAAATGAAAAATATTATTACATTTTTTTCATCATTTTACCTTCTAAATTTGATATTTTTTAAATCAAAACCAATCTCTCTCAAATATTGATTAATTATACCGAAGTTATTAAGATAATTTATTTTAAGCTCCATAATTATCTATAAACTTTAAATTGACCCTTACATCTAACTTTTGGATTTCAAATTTGCCCTTCACATTTCATACTTTTTTACAATAAAAAAGACATTCTCAAACATTGATTAATTATACATAAACCTCCAACATTAATATTTCAACTCCCTAATTACATTTTTTCGCAAAATAAGTGTTTTCATAAATTTCAATTTTTGTAAAAATATAAAATCAGCTACCCAAAGTTTACATTTTTGGACGGTTTTCATAAATTTTGAGGTGTTTTTTCTTCTTCTAATTATCATTTCTTCTAACTATTTGTTGAGTTTTGAAGTTATCCCCTTGATTTTCTAATTATCATTTATTCTACTTATATATTGATTTTTGAAACCACCATCATATTATCTAATTGTATATTTAAGTTTTATTTAATGTGTTTAATAGATTTATGACATGAATTTTTTACGTATTTTATATACCCTCGAAATTCATAATATATATTTCATCTATCCTCAAAATTTTTACGTTTTTTCTTTACACACCAAAATATTTCTTAAAATTAGAAAACATAAATTAACTCGAAAAACGAAATCACAATCCTTGGGAACAACACAACAAAATAATGCAGCTAAAGCTGGGTACATGTATGCAATGCAATATTGAGAATATGGGTCATGGGTTTTTCTGTTTTGGATAGAAATATCGCAATTAGCTGAGTTTTTGTGGGATCGTAAGGGTGTGTAAAATGTGCGTCAAAATAACCTGCCCCAGGAATCTCCCGAATGTAAAGGTTTTGAAGTAGTATCATATTGGGGCATCTGCAAGGCGTTAGATATTCCACAGCAAAAAAAAGGAGGCATGCAGATGTAATTAGGCTTCTGGGGATCAACATGTTGAGATACCCTCATCCATAACAAAATATATGATCAAATTTTTTTTTTTTTTTTTTTTTGAAAGGCAAGCGCGGGGTGTAAATGGGCTCCCCAGACCACAGAAAAATAGAACCGTTACAAGGTACATTCGATAGTACGGTCACTCGTTACAGCATCCATATATAAGATAATAAATTTGCTTCAAATCTTCAACAAAGAACCTAATTAGTTCTAGAATCACCGTTTCCAAGTTGGGGTGTAACCCTGCAAAATGTTCTGCTACTAAGGTAGTTGCATGATAGACCTGCCATAATTTTTCTTCCTCATAAGTACCAATCAATCCTTTAATCACTCTCATGACGTGATTTATACCTAACGTAGGTCCTAGGATGTATGAGAAGGCATCGTAAGGATACAAGCCACATCGAATCATGATAAAAACACCATTGAATGCTAGCACTAATCTAGCATCCATACAAGGTGCTAATATGATCAAACTAAGTTCATTTGTATCTATTTTGTAGGAGAATGTACCATGTATCTAATGTGGTACATGATATATAAAAGAAGAATGCGTTGTATTGTATCGAAACCCCTGCTCGCTTTCCAAAAAAAAAAAAAATTAAAATGTGTTGCATCAAAAGCTACAGAAAACTTATTTTAGTCATCAGTTTGAAACCTGGGGGAGAGCAAGGAATCACTAAAAAGAAAATGTTCAATTTATGCTTGGGAAAAGCAGAAAACATGAAAACGTGCCAAGGTGTTTTGCGCAGAGAAACTAGGAAATCAAACACCTATTTTGCTGCTTTATAGGTGGAATCAATATTGTGAAGAAGAAAACATGGTGTCATTCAAAGTTTTACGACAAACAGTGTAATATTAAAAAGATGCCTAAGCATCATATATTACATTATGGAAGTTCCAACATAAACAGACATACGCGAAAAACATGGGTGACTAACAACTGAGTAAAAACTAATAAGAACTGACAGAGTTAACAACTCCACATCTAGTCCTAATGTTTCCTTGGTTTCCAGTGAGCACTCCAACTTTAGCCAACCTTTCCATGGACTGAGCAAACTCGGTCAAGAACTTGTTCGTGTCAACTAACTCATCAACGATGTTACGTGCACCCCTGTTGGTTAGAAGTGCGGCATCAGATTCAAACATACCCTTGTTTTGTTTTAGAATCTTGTAATAGTTGGTGTCAAATTTGACTGAGCTCTGGGATCCATCTCTGCCGTGCTAGCAAAGTCTGCAGGATTGTTAGGACATTGTGTTCTTAAGAAGGCAGCATAGGTTGCGTTTAGTGAAGGGTCAGCATCTCCTCTCCCGGTGAAATTGTAGAGTCTGTTTCTGAAGAGAAAGCAATGCCCAACACCAATGGTATGTGCACCTACATAAATTTATCTAGATCTTAGTCACAAAACAGTCTCAAATGATTCAATAGCAGCCACTGACAAGTAATGAAGCACTGTGATTGAGGAGTGATTAAGTGTGGAAGCCACACTCGATTTTTTTTTTAATATAAATGTTTTGAGGTCCTAAAACCATAACCTTGAGTTATAACATTGTTATTATTGATTTCAATTTTTTTTCCGAGTATTTTGGCTCTTGTTGCAAGGAGGCCGGTAGTCTACTATGCAAAGTTAGTACTGTATACCTGATAATACAACCAAGTCACGGACAGTGAGACTTTTGTTGGCAAAGTTTTGCTTGAGGGAGGTGAAGTTGAAGTTTGCAGGTGGGAGGTTGGCTGCTACCTCTGATGCGAGCGATATGGAACCATCTCTTCTACCAGTAAGGACTTCCCATAAGTCCCTGTTAAACTGAAAATACAACAACATATTAGTTGGATGATAGAGTTGACAAACATTTATGTATATAGATGTAAGCTGAATTTACTAACCACAGCCGAAACAGCGTCTCTGGTGGACAAAGCAACAATATCAGCACAAGAAACAACTCCTGGGCAAAGTGCCTCCACTTGAGCCTTAATGTTCTCGATAACATCGAAACCTGCTAGAAACCCGTTGGGGGGTGCATCTTTCTCAGCAGTGCTACCTGCAGTGGAGTTGATTAACAATGACGCATCACAACCCTGCAACAGATGATGAACCAACAAGTCAATTAATAGAGCTGCCTTAGTACATCAAACAAACTCGAAAAAATTACATATAGAATATTTTCAAGTACCCTAACAAAGCAATCATGAAAATGAAGCCTGAGGAGCTTGGCAGGCAAAACTGGGTTTCCAGAAACCGCGCTCACGGTGACAGATTTAACAATCTGTTCTGCAAGAGGGCAACTGTTTCTGTAGAAGTTCTTCCTCAGTTGCCCCTTACACTCACCCAAAACTCCTAAAACTACTACAAACACCAACAAGACAATTGAGCTCTTCATATTCAATGTCTTGGTATCTCACTTCCTTAATGAATGGTGCATTATTGCCGATAACTATCTGCATACTTATAGGTGAAAATCTAGAGGGTTTTTTTAACCCAAATCTGATCCAAAAGAGAAAGACCCCAAACATACATGCACCATGTGCATAAAATTTTCAAAGTCTATGTTTGAGATTCGAAAACCTGAGTAGGTAAAGACTTGCAACTTGTTTACAGACTTTGGTACTAACTCCAAAGTCTCAATGCAATGAATGTGCATGGAGGAAAGCAGAGGAATATAAAATAATGCAGAGTCATTGTCACTTTGACCATAATTATACAATGATTTTTCTGGGTCGTTTTAAACAAATTTATCAACTTGACGTAGAATAGACCAAGTGTCTCTGTATTGTATGAAGAAACTAGTATCAGCAATTTATAATATTTTAAAATAAGAAATTTTTTTTTTGAAGTTTTGTCGATAAACCAGTAAGCCATTGTTATCAAGAGTGTGGCATTATCCTACTGTACAAAAATACTATGTAGGACACATCCTGATCCGGAGTACGGCTTTGAAAACAACAACCTGCTACTCCAGTCATACACCGACAAGCCTCAACTGAGATATCGCTGACCTATCGTGTTCAATATTCTAAAGAGTAATTCTTGCTGACATGGGTTCTGCTGTTTGGTTGCTGTATTTTTGCCCCCTCTTTAAACATTTTTTTTTTAAAAAAATGTAGTTAAAGAGAGGGAGGGGGGGGGTACATTTGCCCCCAAACAGCAACCAGACTGATTTTTCCATGCCAACTAGAATTGGGGTATTCTAAAAATTGGCTTAGCAGCCGCTAGCCAAGTTTTTAAAATATTTTTTATTTTTTATTTCCAATTCAAGACTATTTTTTTAATATCTTTTTATACATTTTATCTTGACATTGAATTAAACGTATTTATGACTTTTATAAATTATAATAAATTGTAAGTTATAAATTATAATAAATAAGTAAAAATCGTCTAGTGATTTTTAGAACATTGGTTATATAACACAAATTGCCAACCAACTAATTTAGTTCGTTAGTAATTTTTTAGCTACAACAAGTTAGTGTTAGCAATGGCAAATGTTGTCTCTGTTTTGACAATTTGATTTGCAACTTAGCAATGGGGTTGAAGCCGTTGCCAACTAGTTTCTATTTTGTTAATTTGGTTTGCAACTTAGCAATGGTTTGAAAGCCGTCGCTAAATAGCCACGACAAAAATCGTATCTTTTTTGTCGATTTGCGACAGCCTTAACCGTCTCAAACATTTTAAAAGCCATCGCTATTGCTGTTGTTTCAAATAAAACCATAGAATTCAAACTTGTTAGTGACAGAATTTTTGCAACTTAGCGACGATTTTTAGCCGTTGTCAATTAGCTACGGAAAAATTTACCGTTGCTGATTCAAATAGCTACGGTATTGCATTGGTCGTTGAGCTATTGCTGATTCATTTTAGCTATGCTTTTTTGATACTTACCTACGGTAAATCGTTGTTGCTGAATTTATTTATTTTTCGTAGTGAGGGTTGGGATTGCCACAACATATAGACACCTTGGGGCTTGTCTAACGGGCGAGGAACCCTCCATCCCTCTCGAGATGTGTGCACTCACACATCTCGAGAGGGTGGAGAGTTCCACCCCCTCCCTCGCCTGTTTCCTTGCCAATTAGAATTCCCCGACACCTTGCATGCCTTCCAATGATTAAAAAAGGGGATTGTCTAACTGGCGAGGAAACCCTCCACCCCCCTCCATCCCCTCGCGCGTTTTCTCGCTGGTTTCCTCGCCAATTAGAATTCCTCTTAAAAGATAGCCGATATAGGGGAACATTAGGGACGGCTGGAAAAATTCTAACTGTCAAGGGAATTGGCGAGGAAAACAGCAGGGGGGGGGGAATGTCCATCCCCCTGGGATGCATGCTGTCATGACTCAAGGTCAGAGGCCTTCCTAATGGTCTCAAAACTCAATGTTCCCTTTTGAAAAGTGCCCAAATGCTTAGCATCTATATTATAGGGGGAAGGTTTGAGCTCTTGACTGTGAGGACGTGTTGCCTCCATTGCATAGTCGGGCCAAACTGTACCGCTAACATTTTTATTGTTTTCTTTGCATTGCTTTTCAACTTCAAACTTGTATTTTCATCGATCGATAGCATCGAACTAGTCTTGAGCAACGTCCTTCCGAACGTTCCTCCCCATTGTAATCTATTGAATGTGAATGAGAGCTTTTACTGACTATTGTGCATTGTTATATTGTTTACAGATTGATATTGTGCATTCTCAAGTTAATATTTGTGCCGTCAAAGTAACTACTCATAGGCTTACTAGTGAATTGGATAGCTAGTGCCGCACGGATTACTAGTCCGAAGATACGGCACAATTGTTCCTCAAGCATGTCGTTAAGTATTGGGGACTGCCCGAAAACATTGTTAGCGACCGTGATGCTCGCTTCACAGGAAAGTTCTGGAAGGAGTTGTTCAAGCTCTTGGGATCCAAACTTAATATGTCGACAAGCCAACATCCCCAATCTGACGGACAGACTGAGCGCTTTAACTCTATGCTCGAAGAATACCTTCGTCATTTTGTAAGTGCAAATCAGAAAAATTGGGTGGGACTACTTGATGTTGCACAATTCTGTTTCAACTTACAAAAGAGCTCAGCTACTCACTCCAGCCCCTTTCAGTTAGTCACCGGTTAGCAACCATTGACACCACATACAGTGCTGACCGGATACCAAGGACCCAGCCCCAGAGCTCTTGAATTTGTCAAAGTCTGGCAGAAAAATATTGAAGTTGCTCAAGCCTATCTTGAGAAAGCCTCCCGTCACATGAAAAAATGGGCGGACAAGAAGCGACGAATCGATCCTTTTGAAGTCGGGGACTTGGTATTGGTGAAGTTAGATATGTTCAACAAGTATAAACGGACGGCTAGAGCACACAACAATTTGTTTCGCAAGTATGAGGGACCGGTACAGATTATTGAGAAAGTAGGCAAAGTCTCCTATCGCGTCAAGTTACCACATTGGCTCCGTTTCACCCATCCTGTCTTCCATGCAAGTAACTTGAAGTCCTACCATGCCGATGCCGCTGATCCCACAAGAAATGTATCTACCCGAGCATTGCCTAAGCATCCTACTAAGCCAGATCGAGAAGTGGAAGAAATCTTAGCTGACCATCTCATCAACAACACAGGCCCGGATAGAGAGTATTTGGTCAAGTGGCAGGATGAACCTCCTTCAGAGATCAGTTGGGAGCCAGTCGAGCATCTACTGCCATACCTCTCAAAGCTGGAAGAGTACTTGGAAAAGTTCGCTGCGAGGGCGTCAGCGAATTGAGTGTGGGAGAGTGTCATGACTCAAGGTCAGAGACATTCCTAATGGTCTCAAAACTCAATGTTCCCTTTTGAAAAGTGCCCAAATGCTTAGCATCTATATTATAGGTTTGAGCTCTTGACTGTGAGGACGTGTTGCCTCCATTGCATAGTCGGGCCAGACTGTACCGCTAGCATTTTTATTGTTTTCTTTGCATTGCTTTTCAACTTCAAACTTGTATTTCCATCGATCGATAACATCGAACTAGTCTTGAGCAACGTCCTTCCGAACGTTCCTCCCCATTGTAATCTATTGAATGTGAATGAGAGCTTTTACTGACTATTGTGCATTGTTATATTGTTTACAGATTGATATTGTGCATTCTCAAGTTAATATTTGTGCCCGTCAAAGTAACTACTCATAGGCTTACTAGTGAATTGGATAGCTAGTGCCGTACGGATTACTAGTCCGTGACACATGCCTTCATTTTTCTTGTGCGCATCCCGAAGGGATGGACGGTCCCCCCCTCGTTGTTTTCCTCGCCAATTCCCTCGACAGTTGGACAAGCTCGGGACGGCTGTGAGTAATAAAGAGAACCCAAGAATGTCAATGACAAACGAAAGAGAAAACCGCCTGGCTTGATCATTTCTTATATTTTATTCTTTTTCTATGCTGGGTGGACCTTAATTTGCGACGACTTTCCCTGCAATTTTTGGCTGGGCACACACTGATATATTTGGATCTACTAACCTTTCAGTCACAATTCCACCATCTCGCCCTTGACGAGTTTGATGAGTACCCCAATTCTAATTGTCGAGGAAATCAGCGAGACCCTCCATCCCCCTCACAATACATGCAAGGGATGGGATGCACGTATCACAAGAGAAATGGAGGGTCCTCCTCCCTCCCTCACTGTTTTCCTCGCCAATTAGCCAAGTTCTGATGAGTAACATACTAATCAACCAATTCCATGTTTAAAAGCTGAGTCACCTCAAAATGTCAATCAGACACAAATTAAACCATCAGAGATTGTGACCGTGTTTTTGCCTCGTGTAGATTAGACTAACATGGCATTTGTTTTTTGAAGTGCTTAGATGTAAGCACACATATCTTGATGAACTGAATAAAGTGAAAGTGAAAGTGAAAGCGAAAGCAAAGGAGATTATTTGAAATTACAAGAAGGTGCTGGATTTATAAACTGAGGCCAATTTTGAACTGGACAAATTCAATTTTACATTATTTTTCTTAAAAATCGATATTGTTTTTTCAAGGGTGGTGTGCGAGTCTTCCCAAGTCTCATTTCTTTGGAGAAATTCATTCAGGTAGAGCTACTTGCAACTAAAGGCCTGGAAGCGGTAACATGGGCAAGGTACCATTATCATAAGCATAATAATCTTCTTTAGCATTAGACTAAATTTAGGGTGTGTTTGGTTGCATGTGTTAGGACTCAAGGTCAGAGGCCTTTCTAATGGTCTCAAAACTCAATGTTCCCTTTTGAAAAGTGCCCAAATGCTTAGCATCTATATTATAGGGGGAATGTTTGAGCTCTTGACTGTGAGGACGTGTTGCCTCCATTGCATAGTCGGGCCAGACTGTACCGCTAGCATTTTTATTATTTTCTTTGCATTGCTTTTCAACTCTAAACTTGTGTTTTCTTCGATCGATAGCATCGAACTAGTCTTGAGCAACGTCCTTCCGAACGTTCCTCCCCATTGTAATCTATTGAATGTGAATGAGAGCTTTTACTGACTATTGTGCATTGTTATATTGTCTACAGATTGATATTGTGCATTCTCAAGTTAATATTTGTGCCCGTCAAAGTAACTACTCATAGGCTTACTAGTGAATTGGATAGCTAGTGCCGCACGGATTACTAGTCCGTGACAGTTGGTATCAGAGCCAGAGCTTGTTGAATGCAAACCAGGATGCAGGAAATAAATGAGTGCCTTAGCGCTATGGAGGAACGACAGACCAGTCGAATGCATAGATTGGAAAGCAGAATGGACCAGCTGAACACTTTGGGAGAACAGATTAGTCGGTTGGATGGACTCTTTTCACTGGCAGACAGAGTGGATTCGCTAGCTGAGCATGTTGATAACTTAGAGGGAAAAACAGTCGCAATGGAAGAGTCGCCTCACCCCACAGCTCAGGTGATGAGTGACTTCCAATCACAGTTGGAGGACTTATTTGCAAGGGTTGGCTTGCTCACTAAGGCCACAGGGACGACTGATCACCCTAGGATGAAAGTACCCGAGCCAAAGTCATACGCTGGGGTACGAGATGGGAAGGAGTTAGAGAACTTCTTGTTTGATCTGGAGCAGTATTTTCGCGCGGTGAACCCCGAATCAGAAGAAGCCAAGGTTACCATGGCGACCATGTACTTAGCAGGTGATGCAAAGCTATGGTGGAGAACCAAATTTGCAGATATGGAAGAAGGTCGCATCCTTATTAGAACTTGGGCAGACTTCAAGAAGGAACTCAGAAATCAATTCTTGCCTGAGAACACTGATTTCTTAGCAAGGAGGAAACTCCTTACCATCAAACAGACAGGCAATATTCGAGACTATGTCCGACAATTCTCAACTTGCTTGCTAGATATTCGAGAAATGTCTGAGAACGACAAAGTTTTCTGTTTCATGGAACAAGCTCAGCCGCTTCTACAAGCAGAATTGCAAAGGCAGAAGGTGACAGATATTACAAGTGCTATTGCGGCAGCAGAAAGGTTTGGTGATTATATGCCAATGACTGGATCCACTTCGCTCAATCACTCCACAGCTAGAATTGGCAGTACCAATTCAAGCTCAGGGTCGAATGCTCGCTCACCTCACCAAAATTGGGGAAACTCAAGTCAAAACCGAGGAAACTATAATTCCCGGCCGTCCAACCAGAATTGGAGTTCCAACAAAAATTGGAATGCCAGCTCCAGCAACTCAAATTACAACAACAAAGGAGGGCAAAACTACTCTGGGCAGTGGAGACCATCTGCCCCTGCCCCATGCATTCTTTCCAATAGCAGAGATCACCCAACAGACAAATTTCCATCCAAACCAGCTCTACACTCATTAATGTCCTTGCTTCAGGCAGAACCTTCTAACCCGACCGCATCGAGCTCGAACCCCACCAACAGTGAGACCTCCCAAATGGGAGCTCTACGCAAGCTCAATGCTGTCAAAGGAGAAATGTATGAGCACCCACACAAGAAGGCTTTACAATACATCGACATCACTATCAATGGGTTCTCTTCCCAAGCATTGTTGGATTCCGGAGCGACAGACAATTTTATTGCCCCAGATGAAGCTAGACGTGTGGGTCTGAACTTAGAAGGAGATGTGGGCAAGTTGAAAGCTGTCAACTCTGAGGCAATCTCTATTAATGGTATGGCTAGAGCTGTGCCACTACAGGTTGGTCCATGGGAAGGAAGATCAAACTTCTTGGCCGTTCCACTTGATGATTTTAAGGTGATTCTTGGCCAAGAATTCTTCCGAGGAGCTGCAGCAGGACCATTACCTTTCATGGACTCCTTGGGGTTTTTCGGACCCAGACTACGCATTGTACCAACCTCAATTCGACCAACAACTCATGATAGAATATTGTCGGCACTCCAAGTCAAGAGGGGCTTGGCCAAAGGAGAAGATACATACTTAGCTGTGGCAAAACTAGAGATAGAAGATGATACTAGCAAAATCCCTGAGGAAGTTGCCCAAGTTATTGCTGAATTCAGCGAAGTGATGCCGAATGAATTGCCAAAGAATCTACCTCCCAGAAGGCTCATTGATCACGAAATTGAGTTCGTCCCTGGTGCCAAGCCACCCGCACGTAGTCCATATCGCATGAGCCCTCCAGAGTTGACCGAATTGAGAACACAACTAGATGGCTTGTTGGAGTCAGGATTCATTCGGCCCTCTAAAGCACCTTATGGGGCACCTGTTCTTTTTCAGCGGAAACATGATGGCAGTCTTCACCTTTGTGTTGATTATAGAGCCTTGAACAAAGTCACTATAAAGAACAAATACCCGCTGCCGCTCATTGCAGACTTATTCGACCAACTTGGATCCACCAGATACTTCACAAAACTTGACTTGAATCAGGTTACCATCAGGTCCACATTGTTGCTGGTGACGAACCTAAAACTGCTTGTTCTACTAGATATGGGTCATATGAGTTCTTAGTAATGCCCTTCGGCTTGACCAATGCTCCAGCTACATTTTGCACCCTTATGAATGGCTTGTTCCGTCACCTTCTGGACAAGTCTGTGGTTGTCTATCTTGACGACATTGTGGTTTATAGTGGGACTATAGAAGAACACCTACATCATTTGCGAGAAGTGTTCCAAATCCTTAAGGATAATCATCTTTTTGTCAAGAAGGAAAAGTGCTCATTCGGTCAGACCCATATCAATTTTTTGGGTCATGTTATTGGCAATGGCAAGATTCGGATGGACATGGAGAAAGTCAAGGCAATCCATGATTGGAACTCTCCCAAGAACGTATCTCAACTACGTTCTTTCCTTGGACTCGCAAACTATTACCGTCGCTTCATAAGGGACTACTCTAAAAGAGATGTTGCCCTAACAAATTTGTTGAAACAAGACCGAACATGAGAATGGGATAGGCAGTGTGAAGCTTCATTCCAAGACTTGAAATCGACCGTGGTGAAAGATCCAGTATTGGCCTTGCCAGACATCACTAAGCCCTTTGAAGTACAAATAGATGCATCTGATTATGCCTTAGGGGGAGTTTTACTTCAAGATGGTCACCCGGTAGCATATGAGAGTCGAAAGTTGAATGATACAGAGTCTCGTTACTCAGCTCAGAAAAAGGAATTGCTAGCCATTGTACATTGTTTACGGGTGTGGAGACACTACATCTTGGGATCTCAAGTTCTTGTTAAAACGGATAATGCTGCAGCAAGCCATTTTCTTACTCAGAAGATGCTCACCTCCAAGCAATCTCGATGGCAGGAAAATTAGCAGAATTTGACTTAGTATTGGAATACAAGCCAGGGCGCACTAACAATGTAGCTGATGCACTCAGTAGAAGGGCGGACCTTGCAGTGCTAACCCATACCGGTCCGAGCCACACCATCTTGGAGAAGATCATAGTCGGCCTACAGACCGATCCACAAGCGAAGGCGATTACAGAGTTGATCAAGCAGGGCAAAACTCGACGGTTCTGGATAAAAGATGGAGCAATACTCACAACTGGTAATCGCCTCTATGTTCCGAGAACTTCTGGTCTGAGGAAAGAACTTTTGAGAGAATGCCATGACACCCATTGGGTGGGACATCCAGGTTGGAGACGAACACTTGCATTGCTAGAGAGGGGGTACTATTGGCCACAGATACAGGAAGATGTAATGGCCTATGTTCGAACCTGCCTTATTTGCCAGCAAGATAAGGTTGAAAGAGATCGACCAGTAGGCTTACTAGAGCCTCTGCCTGTTCCAACTCGTCCTTGGGAAAGTGTTTCCATGACGTCATTACGGGGTTACCGAAAGTGGAGGATTTCAGAAGTATCCTTGTAGTTGTCGACCGATTCTCAAAGTATGTGACATTTGTGCCAACCGGACTGACTTGCACAGCCGAAGATACGGCGCAATTGTTCCTCAAGCATGTCGTTAAGTATTGGGGACTGCCCGAAAACATTGTTAGCGACCGTGACGCTCGCTTCACAGGAAAGTTCTGGAAGGAGTTGTTCAAGCTCTTGGGATCCAAACTTAATATGTCAACAAGCCAACATCCCCAATCCGACGGACAGACTGAGCGCTTCAACTCTATGCTTGAAGAATACCTTCGTCATTTTGTAAGTGCAAACCAGAAAAATTGGGTGGGACTACTTGATGTTGCACAATTCTGTTTCAACTTACAAAAGAGCTCAGCTACTCACTCCAGCCCCTTTCAGTTAGTCACCGGTCAGCAACCATTGACACCACATACAGTGCTGACCGGATACCAAGGACCCAGCCCCCGAGCTCTTGAATTTGTCAAAGCCTGGCAGAAAAACATTGAAGTTGCTTGAGCCTATCTTGAGAAAGCCTCCCGTCACATGAAGAAATGGGCAGACAAGAAGCGACGAATCGATCCTTTTGAAGTCGGGGACTTGGTATTGGTGAAGTTAGATATGTTCAACAAGTATAAACGGACGGCTAGAGCACACAACAATTTGTTTCGCAAGTATAAGGGACCGGTACAGATTATTGAGAAAGTAGGCAAAGTCTCCTATCGCGTCAAGTTACCACATTGGCTCCGCTTCACCCATCCTGTCTTCCATGCAAGTAACTTGAAGTCCTACCATGCCGATGCCGCTGATCCCACAAGAAATGTATCTACCCGAGCCTTGCCTAAGCATCCTACTAAGCCAGATCGAGAAGTGGAAGAAATCTTAGCTGACCGTCTCATCAACAACACAGGCCCGGATAGAGAGTATTTGGTCAAGTGGCAGGATGAACCTCCTTCAGAGATCAGTTGGGAGCCAGTCGAGCATCTACTGCCATACCTCTCAAAGCTGGAAGAGTACTTGGAAAAGTTCGTTGCGAGGGCGTCAGCGAATTGAGTGTGGGAGAGTGTTAGGACTCAAGGTCAGAGGCCTTCCTAATGGTCTCAAAACTCAATGTTCCCTTTTGAAAGTGCCCAAATGCTTAGCATCTATATTATAGGGGGAAGGTTTGAGCTCTTGACTGTGAGGACGTGTTGCCTCCATTGCATAGTCGGGCCAGACTGTACCGCTAGCATTTTTATTATTTTCTTTGCATTGCTTTTCAACTCCAAACTTGTATTTTCTTCGATCGATAGCATCGAACTAGTCTTGAGCAACGTCCTTCCGAACGTTCCTCCCCATTGTAATCTATTGAATGTGAATGAGAGCTTTTACTGACTATTGTGCATTGTTATATTGTCTACAGATTGATATTGTGCATTCTCAAGTTAATATTTGTGCCCGTCAAAGTAACTACTCATAGGCTTACTAGTGAATTGGATAGCTAGTGCCGCACGGATTACTAGTCCGTGACAGCATGTAATCCTATGTCATGAAAATTTATGCACTTTAGGCTAATTTGAGATATCACTCCACATCCACCATTTAATTTTTTTTTATTAATGTTGGGAATGAATGTCCCATGAACACATGCTTTGGGTTGATTTTTTGATTAATAGTGGGAATGAAAGTCAAGGCATGTGAATCCCATGTTCATGGGACTTTCATTTCCACCATTTATCACAAATCAAATGGTAGACGTTGAGTGATACATAAATTTAGCCTACCATATAATTCTCATGCTCATGGGACTTTCATTCCCACCATTTTCATGCAACCAAACAAACCCGTACAAACCTTTTACTGTCTAATGATTATTACATAACCAAAAATAATCTATAGTTAACTCAAAAATTTTATGTATGCTTAAAAACCCATGAAAAGAAAATAAAAATAATATAATGTATTTAATTGCAAAGTCGTTAATCTTTTCCCCTATGCTCGATCTGCATGCTTTTAACTCGTTTTCACTTTTTCGTTAGGCTTGTTTTGTTGACTACTACGTTTGGCCAGGTCTGTCATTTTGTCCTGGGTTGCCCTCAATTGTTCTTTGATGTATTCCTGCGACAGGGTCTACCTCTTGAGTGTATCCATTATATTGTTCAATGCTGTTATTAGGCATCAAGATGTTCGAGCACTAGAAATAGATAAAGAGGATATGTGCACGTCTTTTGGCCCTGGAGACATTGTTATAAGGCTCTAGTGCTCTCACTTGGAGACGCTCGAGCATATTATCTTCCTACCACAAAGAACATAGATGCAATGCTCATTAGCCAACCCGATATCAGCAAAGAAAGGCTCCCAAGGTTGAACGCTGATGCGTGAAATGGAGCATCCTTCTTATTTGTACTCCACCAAGTATATCACATCTTATTTTTAGATTTTTATTGATGTTTATCTTCTAGTTTGTATGATTTTGTTTTTCAAATTAAGCAGATTGCAGTATGATACCATAGAATAATGCAAAGACATTCAAGTAGTAAAAAAAGAGTAATTCTTGTAAAATAATACAAGAAAAACAATCAAAGCATTCAGAGCAGATAACTTCACTAAGGACTGACTTTGCCTTATTCAAGATGACTAGGCACTCAATTCAGGAATATAAAAAAAATCTCTCGCCGTGAAACTTGTGTTGCATTGGCATTTCAAGGTTGCAGTTCTACACTATGTTCGTCGACTCCTTATAGAGCAGGACTTCTCCCCCATCTTCTCTCCTGTTTTTCCCAAACACCCGCCAAACACCCGCCAAACACCCAATTGACTATATGATAGAAGTTGCTAGCAATGCACATTATGTTACGTCGGCGTCTCAAGGATTCCAGTTCTGCATGAAGTTTATCCCCCTCTTGTAGTACCGCAGAACATTTCTGGATGAGATTTAAAGCAGCTGCCCTATCTTTTGCTGCCAAATTTATTCCCTCAACGAGTTGTGAAATTCTTTCTGCCTCTTTAGGAACTGGTGGAAAGGGATTGGTGAGTGTTGAAACAAGTCCCTCGTCTTCTTTGGGAACTAGTGAGAGAATGAGTTTAGAACCAACATCTTCCGGAATTGGTGAAGAGTTGAGTGTTGAAGAAATAAGCTCCTCATCTTTTATAGGAAGAACAACTGGTGAGGGTGTTTGAGTCGTAGGAAGAGACATAATTTTGAACCTGCACACTTTGATTGTATTCCCCGACTCCTTAAATATTTTGAAGTTCGCATCCTCACTGCTAACATCCATGCTCTGAAGACGATACCTGGCATTACATGTTACTTCAGGGGAAGCTTTCATTATGAACACCACATCACGAGTACAGTGAGGTGAGATAACTCCCCTGGGTGGATCAACACAATAGTATTCGTTAGCTGTAACATAGAACTTGAAAGAAACATGCTTATCTGTGTTGTTTGATAACCGAAGAGAAAATTGGGTTTGGTTCTTCTTCGACCTCAACTGTGGAGGTTTGACATTCAGCAGAAGGTTTGAAGAAGCTGAATTAAGGAATTGGTAACAGAGAAAACCGCTGGCCTCCATGTTAGGATCAAAAGTTGGCAATAATAGTCCTGATGCAAAGTTGAAGCTGTTGCTGGAGTTAGCTTATATCAATAACTTGTAAAATAACCTTGTAATGCACTGATAAGGTTTACAACAAAACAAAATAGAAACTAAACTTCTAAACTTATTTAGGGGGATTGGGCTTGGAGTCCCTCTAATTCCCAATTCATAGCCACCAGGACACCTTTTTCATAATTTCATGTTTTGAATTCCGAGTTAAAAAAAAAAGTCTGAAAAGAGATTTCCAAGTCTATCAAATACTAGTCATTGTAGGATGATGATTTGAACTCAAGTAGGAATTGTACAATAATTTATCGCCATTGATGCCAAAGGCTTGGCCTCCATTCTTTGACATCAGATGCAACAAGCAAACAACAATCTAAATTAATAAGACCGGAAAGATCAAAAAACCATATATATAGCATAATTATGATTACTTGCTTAAATGATGATCATAAACACAAGTGGGTGTTACAATTTGTCGAAGTAGTTTAGAAAGATACGTGATTATACTCCAGAATGTCTGGATCATCAGCCGGTACTTGGACTAGCTTCAACTCTTTCTGCCTTCTTCATCTTCGGGATTGATGATTGTTGTAAAAGTAATTTGCGCCTCCTCTTCTTTAGGAAGAATGGGTGAATGATTAATTTTTTATTTGTACAAAACATAAATAACTATACAAAATATTAATTGCTAAACAAAACTTCATCTTGAATTTAGAATGCTATCCTGGTTAAATTTTGCTACGAGGAGTTCCCTCTATTCTGCTTTTGTTGTGGTCGGCTCGGACATAAAGTGGGACAACAATGCAAGGTTTTCATGCAACCACCATATTATCCGCATTGTCTTCATCTTACTAAGGAGAAATTATAAAAAATGCTACCTTTCAACCCAACATCCAGTTTGGCGCTCTCCATTACCAAACAACAATTAAATAGGTTCTCTTTCACTCCGGTCAATATGGAATCAGGAGAAGTTTCAAGTACTCAGGGGTGAAGCCAGGATTGCTGACAAAGGGAGGCAAAAAAAGTTTGAAAAGACAAATTTTACCCCTGAACGTGGTTTTCCGAACCGAACAAAGATTTTTTTTCTTTTTTAACTCCCAGCAGATCCATCCTCACCAACCCTCTCACTCTCTCCTCTTATCCTTATTCTTTTTTATATTTTCTCTCCCTCACAAACCCTCTCTCACTCTATAATCTCTCAACTCCGCCTCTCATCTCACTCCCAATTCGCTCAACTTTATAGCAGCTGACTGTATCGAACCCTGAAACGCGAACATATCGGTAGCAAAGATTCGTATAGAAATGGGAGACCTAAACTTTAAAAATAACCCATAATATAATTTATAGTGGAGTTCGGAGTCAATATTGTATACAAAAGGGGGCAACCTAAACTTTTAAAATGGGGGCAATATAAAAAAATTGAGTAATTTAGTTGAATTTTTCATAAAAATAAGGGTGGCAATTGACCCCCTTATCCTAAGGGTAGATCCGCCCATGCAAGTACTAATAGACATGCAGGAAATATGCACACATCTCCTGGATTGGATTGTGGTCAAGTCAGCGAGGCAATACATCAAACGACTGCTATGCACTGATCGTGCTTTCCTCCTAGACACCATTTCGACCTAAATTCGATCAAGGAGACTGAGAGAATGGAAGCGAATGAACTATTCACTCACCTGAACACCGACCAATACCACCACCAACTCCATTCCACCCTGACACTATCTCTGATCCAACTTGACACACCCAATAGACAATTATACCTCCTGCTTCATCATCTTCACATAAAACCCTATCAATCAACATTGTCCTTCGTCCCGTATTAATCCATTACAAGAATCCCCAGTCACTGACCAATCTTCCTCTATTGGCAATTACTCAAACCTCAACTCCTCTTCCTGTATACACACAGAAACAAGTTCTTATGGTGGAGAACCACGTGCGTAATTGGGCCTGACTGGTTGATGGCTCAAATCTCATCCATAATTTGTAAGTTGGGCAACCACAAGGGCTTCCACATATGGCCTGGAGAATTTTCAGGATGTAAGCCCAGGAGCGTTTTCTCAGTTAAACCCAACTACACTTCAAGTCTCCAATCCAATCAGGGTGCCCAACTCAGAGCCCATGGGCCAAATGATTCATTTGGACTAATCCAAGCCCAAACTTGCACCTACAACCCGTCCTCTTCATGCTAATGCTTTGTGTAGCCAGTAAGGACAGTGACGGAACACCACTTTCGAAATTTTTACGTTTTTTCTTTACACAATCAAAATATTTCTCGAAATACTTCTTAAAATCAAGAAATTGAAATTAACTCAAAAAATGAAATCACAGTTCTTGGGAACCAGTCCATCTAGAGAGCCTGACCAAGCACACCAGAGAGCCTCAATACCTTCGACAAACATAAAGCCCCTGACGCTGATCTGGCGCTAGGGGTCTGGCTCTCTAGAATTGGGGCTTGAGAACAACACAATAAAATAATGCAGTTAAAGTTGGGTACATGTATGCAATATGAGAATATGGGTCAAGGGTTTTTCTGTTTTGGCTAGAAATATCGAAATTGGCCGAATTTTTTTTGGGATCGTAAGGGCGTGTAAAATGTGCGCCAAAAAACCTTCCCCAGGAATTAGGGGTGGGCACGGTTCAATTTCAAATTTTGAGGAACCTAACTCGAATCGTTTAAAATTTTAACGGTTCCGATTCGGATTGGTTCTATTTTGAACGTTAAAACTGAACCTAACTCGAATTGTTTACAACGATTCGGTTCCTACGATTCCAAACGGTTCCTTGAAACAAAGAATCTCATTCAGAAATGAGTTTTAATTCATCATTAACCACCTTTGGTAGTTTATTTCAACCACAAAACCACCCTTGGTGATTTAATTCATCATTAATACGCCTCCAGTGGTGGGTTCATGGTTTTGGACAATCATGCTTCTGCACTCTGCAGAACTTTTGAAAGGCAAGATAGTTGGAACTTTTGAAAAATTAAGACCTACAAATTTTAACTTATTGGGGATATGTTATGATGACATTCTTTTATGCTTTGCAATAAATATATATATGAAAATGCTAACGAAATGCTAATCGGAAGTTCACTGTTCTTCGTCTTCCCCTTTCTCATACTAATAAATCTTTCCCCCATTCTAGATAGCTTTTGTCATTTGGATTAGCAATGAAAGGTAACATATTTATACACGTGTCATATATCCTACAGGATGTTGAGTCCCATCTCGTAGCCGCATATACAAGCAACTCTTGGGATACACGTACCTCGTGTCTTTAATCTATTCAATAATCCTCTATGGTAACGAAACACCATTCATTATTGCTAACAAAATCACCTAACCAACAAGTTAATTTGCACTGAAGAACATCACCCTGAAATCCGGAATTACCCATTCAACTCATATGCATCAACCAATTATTTTCCCATTGCTACATTGTTTCCCGACATGGAAATTCTTTAACCACCAATTACCAACCAATCCTCCATTTTCTTCCCAAAATAACAACACACAATCAACAACCCACCCAATCCAAGCTCATAGACACATTTATTCAAAAACCTACGACCCCAAAATTTAAATGCCAAATTAACTCTAAAGCAGACTAAATTCACAAAATTCATCAACAACTACCAATACCCATTCAATAAATTCAACACCTCATTGTTTCAATTCACTCAAAAAGCCAAAAGCAGAGTCTTATCTCACCATGGTCCCAATTTCAGATTTGAAGTCATACTTATCAAGTGCGGCATGGCGAGTACAGGAACAAAAGAGGTCACTTTTTGAGGCTTTGGAGAGAAGGGTTTTGAGAGGGGTGAAGAAGAGAGTGGTGGGCTTCTTAGCCCTGCAAATTGGTGAGCCAAAGATGCCATTTTTATCAAAGTGTTTGAAGAAATGTGATGTTTTTTTTGCATATAGTCTATTTTTTTTATTTGGTTTTCTTTCTCTTCTATTGGATTTTGGTTGGTTTAGATAAACTGATAAGGAGGAGAGAAGGAGACGCGATTGCATGAAAGATAAGAAATTGACAAGGGAGAAGTTCGATTGAAGATTGAGAGAGGAAATCAGTGGAAGGAAAATTTACCATGTTTTTGAGAAATTAGGGTTTTACAAAGATTTAGCTTTTGCTTTGCATCTGTTTTTGAGAAATGATTTAGCTTTTGCTCTCTGCTCTCTGCTCGCTGGTCGCTGCTGCCTGGTTGTGGAGAAATGAGAGAAGAGCCTGTGGTTGTGGAGAAATGAGAGAAGAGAACTTAGGGTTAGAAACTAAAGGGTATATGTAATCGGATCGGAACCAAACCGTTTGAAAAAAAATTTACACCGAACTGAATCGTTTCACAATTTTAAAAATCAAAACCGAACCGTTTGGAGTAAAACGGTCCGGTTCGGTTTGGATCTGCGGTTCCTGAACCCGTTTGCCCACCCCTACCAGGAATCTCCCGAATGTAAAGGTTTTGAGGCATTATCATATTGGGGCGTCTGCTGGGCGTTGGATATTCCTCAAAAAATGAAGCATGCAGATGTACTGGGGATCTCTGGGGTTATCCTCTTCAAGAAGAAAATTTGAAGGATCAGGCTAAGTTCATTTGAATCTATCTTGTAGGAGAATGTACCATGTATCTAATGTGGTACATGAATCAATCTTTTCCTTTAGGTTCGAAACTGTCAATTAATGACGGTGATCCCCTTATGGATTCCTCATTTTATAGGAGCATTGTTGGTGCTCATCAATATGCTACGATGACACAGCCAGACATCTCTTATGCCGTTAATTAAGCATGTCAATAAATGCACCAACCAACAAATGTGCATCTTTCATTGGTAAAACGTATTCTTCGATACTTAAAAGGATCCCTGGCTTATGGGGTTCAAATTCGCCCATCTCTGAACTTTACTCTTAGAGCATATAGTGATGCTGACTGAACAGGATTTCCTGATGATAGACGTTCAACATCTGGTTCTTGTATTTTCCTGGGGAAAAATTTAATATCTTGGACCTCAAAGAAACAACCCACTGTCTTTTGCTCAAGCACTGAATCTAAATATCGAGCATTGGCCACCACAGCTACGAAGCTCGCATGGATTCAATATATTCTCAAAGATGTGGGTTTACTAGCTCGGCATCCTCCATTTTATTTTGTGACAACATCTCTGGCATTTATCTCGCTTCAAATCCTGTGTTTCATACACGCACTCGCCATATTGATGTGGACTATCATTTTGTTCATGAACGAGTTCGTCGGGGTCAACTTCGTGTGCTGTTTCTCAATAGTGTTGACCAAGTTGCTAACATCTTTACCAAGGGGCTTACCTCCCTGTGATTCACTCATTTGCGATCCAAGCTTTCCATGGTTGCTCAACCCGTTCAGCTTGCGGGAGGGTGTTAGGAGACCATATAGAAATTAAACTCTATCTAATTGTTGTGAACTATGAGTTGTAGTATACTAAATCAGATATGTAGTTATCAAGTAGTTGTAACAAACTCTATAACCATTGTATATATACAAATGTAGCTGGCCACCACAGCTACGGAGCTCGTATGGATTCAATGTATTCTTAAAGATTTGGGTTTACTAGCTCGTCACCCCCCATTTTATTCCGTGACAACATCTCTGCCATTTATCTAGCTTCAAATCCTATGTTTCATGCACGCACTCGCTGTCACGGACTAGCAATCCGTGCAGCACTAGCTATCCAATTCACTAGTAAGCCTATGAGTAGTTACTTTGACGGGCACAAATATTAACTTGAGAATGCACAATATCAATCTATAGACAATATACGATGCACAATAGTCAGCAAAAGCTTTCATTAACATTCAATAGATTACAATGGGGAGGAACATTCGAAAGGACGTTGCTCAAGACTAGTTCGATGCTATCGATCGATGGAAATACAAGTTTGAAGTTGAAAAGCAATGCAAAGAAAACAATAAGAATGCTAGCGGTACAGTCTGGCTCGACTATGCAATGGAGGCAACACGTCCTCACAGTCAAGAGCTCAAACCTTCCCCCTATAATATAGATGCTAAGCATTTGGGCACTTTTCAAAAGGGAACATTGAGTTTTGAGACCATTAGGAAAGTCTTGAATGGCCTCTGACATTGATTTCCCTTACCAACGGTACTAGTCCTGACACTCTCCCACACTCAATTCGCTGACACCCTCGCAGCGAAAATTTTCAAGTACTCTTCCTGGTTTGAGAAGTACGGCAACAGATGCTCGACTGACTCCCAATTGATCTCTGAAGGAGGCTCATCCTGCCACTTGACCAAATACTCTCTATTCGGGCCTGTGTTGTTGATGAGGCGGTCAACTAAGATTTCTTTCACTTCTCAATCTGGCTTAGTAGGATGCTTAGGCAATGCTCGGGTAGATACATTTCTTGTGGGATCAGTGGCATCTGCATGGTAGGACTTCAAGTTACTTGCATGGAAGACATGATGGGTGAAACAAAGCCAATGTGGTAACTTGACGCGATAGGAGACTTTGCATATTTTCTCAATAATCTGTACCAGTCCCTCATACTTGCGAAACAGATTGTTGTGTGTTCTAGTTGTCCATTTATACTTGTTGAACATATCTAGCTTCACCAATACCAAGTCCCCGACTTCAAAAGGATCAATCCGTCGTTTCTTGTCGGCCCATTTCTTCATGTGACGGGAGGCTTTCTGAAGATAGGCTTGAGCAACTTCAATGTTTTTCTGCCAGGCTTTGACAAATTCAAGAGTTCTTGGGCTGGGTCTTTGGTATCCGGTAAGCACTGTATGTGGTGTCAATGGTTGCTGACCAGTGACTAACTGAAAGGGGCTGGAGTGAGTAGCTGAGCTCTTTTGTAAGTTGAAACAGAATTGTGCAACATCAAGTAGTCCCACCCAATTTTTCTGATTTGCACTTACAAAATGACGAAGGTATTCTTCGAGCATAGAGTTAAAGCGCTCAGTCTGTCCGTCAGATTGGGGATGTTGGCTTGTCGACATATTAAGTTTGGATCCCAAGAGCTTGAACAACTCCTTCCAGAACTTTCCTGTGAAGCGAGCATCACAGTCGCTAACAATGTTTTCGGGCAGTCCCCAATACTTCACTACATGCTTGAGGAACAATTGCGCCGTATCTTCGGCTGTGCAAGTCAGTCCGATCGGCACAAAGATCACATACTTTGAGAATCGGTCAACAACTACAAGGATACACCTGAAATCCTCCACTTTCGGTAACCTAGTAATGAAGTCCATGGAAACACTTTCCCAATGACGAGTTGGAACAGGCAAGGGCTCTAGTAAGCATACTGGTCGATCTCTTTCAACCTTATCTTGCTGGCAAATAAGACATGTTCAAACATAGACCATTACATCCTCCTGTATCTGCGGCCAATAGTACCCCCTTTCTAGCAAGGCAAGTGTTCGTTTCCAACCTGGATGTCCTATCCAATGGGTGTCATGGCATTCTCTCAAAAGTTTTTTCCTCAAACCAGAAGTTCTTGGAACATAGAGGTGATTACCAGTTGTGAGTATTGCTCCATCTTTTATCCAAAACCATCGAGTTTTGCCCTGCTTGATCAACTCTGTAATCGCCTTCGCTTGTGGGTCTGTCTGTAGGCCTGCTTTGATCTTCTCCAAGATGGTGTGACTCAGACCGATATGGGTTAGCATTGCAAGGTCCGCCCTTATACTGAGTGCATCAGCTACATTGTTAGTGCGCTCTGGCTTGTATTCCAATACTAAGTCAAATTCTGCTAATTTTTATTGCCATCGAGATTGCTTGGAGGTTAGCATATTCTGAGTAAGGAAATGGCTTGCTGCAGCATTATCCGTTTTAACAAGGACTTGAGATCCCAAGAGGTAGTGTCTCCACACCCGTAAACAATGTACAATGGCTAGCAATTCCTTTTCCTGAGCTGAGTAACGAGACTCTGTATCATTGAACTTTCGACTCTCATATGCTATCGGGTGACCATCTTGAGGCAAAACTCCCCCTAAGGCATAATCAGATGCATCTGTTTGTACTTCAAAGGGCTTGGTGATGTCTGGCAAGGCCAATACTAGATCTTTCATCACAACCATTTTCAAGTCTTGGAATGAAGCTTCACATTGCCTATCCCATTCCCATGTTCGGTCTTGTTTCAACAAATTTGTCAGTGCAACAACTCTCTTAGAGTAGTCCCTTATGAAGTGACGATAATAGTTTGCGAGTCCAAGGAAAGAACGTAGTGGAGAAAACAATAAGAATGCACAATATCAATCTGACGGACACAAATATCCAGTAAGCCTATGAGTAGTTATTTTGACGGACACAAATATTAACTTGAGAATGCACAATATCAATCTGTAGACAATATACGATGCACAATAGTCAACAAAAGCTTTCATTAACATTTAATAGATTACAATGGGGATGAACGTTCGGATGGACGTTGCTCAAGACTAGTTCGATGCTATCGATCGATGGAAATACAAGTTTGAAGTTGAAAAGCAATGCAAAGAAAACAATAAGAATGCTAGCGGTACAGTCTGGCCCGACTATGCAATGGAGGCAGCACATCCTCACAGTCAAGAGCTCAAACCTTCCCCCTATAATATAGGTGCTAAGCATTTGAGCACTTTTCAAAAGGGAACATTGAGTTTTGAGACCATTAGGAAAGTCTTGAAAGGCCTCTGATGTTGATTTCCCTGACTAACGGTACTAGTCCTGACACTCGCCATAGTGATGTGGACTATCATTTTGTTCGTGAACGAGTTCGTCGGGGTCAACTTCGTGTGTTGTTTCTCAATAGTGTTGACCAAGTTTCTAACATCTTTACCAAGGGGCTTACCTCCCTGTGATTCACTCATTTGCGATCCAAGCTTTCCGTGGTTGCTTAACCCGTTCAGCTTGCGGGAGGGTGTTAGGAGACCATATCGAAATTGAACTCTATCTAGTTGTTGTGAACTATGAGTTGTAGTATACTAAATCAGATATGTAGTTATCAAGTAGTTGTAACAAACTCTACAGCCATTGTATATATACAAATGTAGTACCCATGAGAAGACAATCAATGACACATCGTTCCCTTTCAGAATCTATCTTGTAGGAGAACGTACCATGTATCTAATATGGTACATGATATATAAAAGAAGAATGTGGTGTATCGAAACCCCTGCATGCTTTCCAAAAACAAAAAAAATGTGTTGAATCAAAAGCTACAAGGAACTTATTTTAGTCGTCATTTTGAAACCTGGGGGAGAGCAAGGAATCACTAAAAAGAAAATGTTCAATTTATGTTTGGGAAAAAGCAGAAAACATGCCAAAGTGTTTTGCAGAGAAACTAGGAAATCAAACACCTATTTTGCTGCTTTATAGGTGGAGTCAATGTGAAGAAGAAAACGTGGTGTCATTCAAAGTTTTACGACAAACAGTCATGGGCGGATCCATGTGTTAGGTAAGGGGGGGCAATTGCCCCCCTTATCTTTTCAAAATATTTTATTAAATTATTCATATTTTTTACATTGCCCCCCTTTAAAATTTTATGTTGCCCCCTTTATAAAATTTTGACCTCTAACTCCACTAAAAATTAAAACAACAATTTTTATTTTTTTAACTCCACCCTCACCAATCCCAGTCAATCTCTCTATTTTTTTAATATCTCTATTTTTTTTTAATTCCCACACTCTCTCTTTCTTTCTCTGTTTTTAATCTCACATTCTCTCTTAATTTCTACCAACTGATTTTAATTCATTCACCCCCTACACACGCAGAAAACAACAAAAAAACTAGAAGATATGTACCATACATGGTGGGTTTGCTTCCCATGTGATTATATTCATATTAAAAATTTTAATTGGGTTGTGGACTGACCGAGAAAATTTTACATCGTCATCATCATTGGTTTTCTTTTGTTTTGTTAAAAAAAATAAAGAAAAGAAATAATTAGGATTATCTTACCTCTGACTCAGCTAGCATATGGTGGTAAGAGTGATAAAAGATTAGTTAATACATTAGATTAATTGGGGGTTGAGATCTAATCTGCTTTGCTTTTTTTCTGATCTTTCAAAATTAAAAGTAATCATTTGGGTTTGGGGCAGTTGAAAAAACACAGTAGTCGTAGGTCGATTCAGTTAAGTTGTTTGTATGCTTCATCTGAGCTAGTCCAAAAGGAGAAAACTCTCTCTCTCTATACACACATATATTTCCCTTTCGAGAAGACAGACAAGAATAAGAAGACAAAAGAGATTGAGTTGGTTGTGTAAGTGTTATCTTCGGAGGTTCTGACTTAAGAGTGAGTTTCAAATAAGAGGAGACAGACAGATAAAGTAGGAGGAGAAGAAGAAGGAGGATTCCAAAAATATAATTGTTGTCCAAAAAATTCACTTGAATCCATCCAGCCCAGTCAAGCTACTGCTGCTACTACTCATTTGACTTGGACTATACTGTCCTGCTACCTCAAAGCCAGAAAGAAAACCAGAGGTTTGCTCTTCGCCAACTCTCATCTTATATCACTATGTCTACTTTTATTTTTTTCAAGTAAAAAGGGAAGCTAGCTAGCTACAATTTAATTAATCATGTCATGTATATTGTTTGTATGGTTGAATTAATTAAAATCTTTTCACGATCACGCCATGTCACCCTGATTGCAAAATATGATTGTAAAAATCCAATTTTTTAGTATTTTCGTAAATAGTTATATACAGTTTGCCCCCTTTTATTTGCAATCCTAGCTCCGCCCTTGCAAACAGTGTAATATTAAAAAGATGCCTTAAGCATCATATATTACGTTATGGAAGTTCCAACATAAACAGACATACGCGAAAAACATGGGTGACTAACAACTGAGTAAAAAGTAAAACTAATAAGAACTGACAGAGTTAACAACTCCACATCTAGTCCTAATGTTTCCTTGGTTTCCAGTGAGCACTCCAACTTTAGCCAACCTTTCCATGGACTGGGCAAACTCGGTCAAGAACTTGTTCGTGTCAACTAACTCATCAACGATCTTACTTGCACCCCTGTTGGTTAGAAGTGCAGCATCAGATTCAAACATACCCTTGTTTTGTTTTAGAATCTTGTAATAGTTGGTGTCAAAGTTGACTGAGCTCTGGGGATCCATCTCTGCTGTGCTAGCAAAGTCTGCAGGATTGTTAGGACATTGTGTTCTTAAGAAGGCAGCATAGGTTGCGTTTAGTGAAGGGTCAGCGTCTCCTCTCCCGGTGAAATTGTAGAGTCTGTTTCTGAAGAGAAAGCAATGCCCAACACCAATGGTATGTGCACCTACATAAATTTATCTAGATCTTAGTCACAAAACAGTCTCAAATGATTCAATAGCATCCACCGACAAGTAATGAAGCACTGTGATTAAGGAATGATTAAGTGTGGAAACCACACTCCATCTTTTTTTTTAATATAAAGGTTTTGAGGTCCTAAAACCATCACCTTGAATTATAACATTGTTATTATTGATTTCAAATTTTTTTTCAGAGTATTTTGGCTCTTATTGCAAGGAAGTAGTCTACTATGAAAAGTTAGTACTGTATACCTGATAATACAACCAAGTCATGGACAGTGAGACCTTTGTTGGCAAAGTTTTGCTTGAGGGAGGTGAAGTTGAAGTTTGGGGGTGGGAGGTTGTCTGCTACCTCTGATGCAAGCGATATGGAACCATCTCTTCTACCAGTAAGGACTTCCCATAAGTCCCTGTTAAACTGAAAATACAACAACATATAAGTTGGATGATAAAGTTGACAAAAATTTATGTATATAGATGTCAGCTGAATTTGCTAACCGCAGCCGAAACAGCGTCTCTGGTGGACAAAGCAACAATATCAGCACAAGAAACAACTCCTGGGCAAAGTGCCTCCACTTGAGCCTTAATGTTCTCGATAACATCAAAACCTGCTAGAAACCCGTTGGGGGGTGCATCTTTCTCAGCAGTGCTACCTGCAGTGGAGTTGATTAACAATGACGCATCACAACCCTGCAACAGATGATGAACCAACATGTTAATTAATAGAGCTTCCTTAGTACATCAAACAAACTCGAAAAAACTACATATAGAATATTTTCAAGTACCCTAACGAAGCAATCATGGAAATGAAGCCTGAGGAGCTTGGCAGGCAAAACTGGGTTTCTAGAAACCGCGCTCACGGTGACAGATTTAACAATTTGTTCTGCAAGAGGGCAACTATTTCTGTAGAAGTTCTTCCTCAGTTGCCCCTTACACTCACCCAAAACTCCTAAAACTATTACAAACACCAACAAGACAATTGAGCTCCTCATATTCAATGTCTTGGTATCTCACTTCCTTACTGAATTGGTGCATTGTTGCCGATAACTATGTGCCTACTTATAGGTGAAAATCTAGAGGGTTTTTTTTAACCCAAATCTGATCCAAACATGCACCACGTGCATAAAATTTTCAAAAGTCTATGTTTGAGATTCGAAAACCTGAGTAGGTAAAGACTTGCAACTTGTTTACAGACTTTGGTGCTAACTCCATGATAAGTCAATTATATCGACAATAATTGTACCTCCACTAGCTTGTATTCTCAATGCAATGAATGTGCGAACCCGGGGGCTCCTGTGCGTGGTGTACTGGATGGAGTCCTGCGCACATGTGTGAGTCGTAGGATGAAATCCGACAGCTCATATCGATGGAATTCAACAGCACACCACGCACAGGAATCCCCCTGGTCCTGAATGTGCAAGGAGGAAAGCAGAGGAATATAAAATAACGCAGATTCATTGTTTCTTTCACCATAATTATACAATGATTTTTCCGGGTTGTTTTAAACAAATTTATCAACTTGACGTATAATAGACCAAGTGTCTCTGTAATGAATGAAGAAACTAGTATCAGCAATTTATAATATTTTAAAATAAGAAATTTTTTTTTGTCGATAAACCAGTAAACCATTGTTATCAAGAATGTGGCATTATCCTACTGCACAAAAATACTATATAGGACACATCTTGATCCGGAGTACGGCTTTAAAAACAACAACCTGCTACCCCAGTCATACACCGACAAGCGTCTAAAATAGTGATTCAATATTCTAAAAATTGGCTTATGAGGCTGCGTAGGCAGGTTTTTGAAATATTTTTCATTTTTTATTTCCAATTCAAAAAAAAAAATTAAGACTATTTTTTTTTCAGAAAATCTAGGCAGCCTGAGTTCTGCTGTCTGGGGCAAAAGGCAGCAATCAGGCCCGCTAGAATTGCTCTTTATTTTTTTATATATCTTTTTATACATTTTATCTTGACATTGAATTAAAAGTAATTTAGGAAATTATCAGGGACGGCTGTGAGTGATACAGAGAACCCAAGAATGTCAATGATAAACGAAAGAGAAAACCGTCTGTCTTGATAATTTCTTATATATATTTTTTCTTTTTCTATGCTGGGTGGACCTTAATTTGTGATGACTTTCACGCAATTTTTGGCTGGGCACACATTGATATATTTGAATCTACTAACCTTTCAGACACAATCCCACAATCTCGCCCTTGACTAGTTTGATGAGTAACATACTAATCGACGAATTCCATGTTCACATCAAAATGTCAATCAGACACAAATTAAACCATCAGAGATTGTGACCGTGTTTTTGTCTAGTGTAGATTATACTAAATGTTGATTTTCAAAGGTGGTTGTTTATGAATTTAAGTTCAAAACTGAGATATCAAACTGAACACAGATCCTGTGCTATCTATTTCCTGCAAACAGCAATGGCCAGGGCGAAGCTTTCATGGTACATTTTTAAGTGGAATTATAACAGACTAACACATTATCACAGTTGTTATATGTTCAAATGGCCGGCGCAATGGACCAGCTCTGTTATGATACAATTCGATTTTAAGGTTTACCAGGAAAGGTTCAAATGAGGCTGCTATGTGTACTTGGTCTTTGTTGCACTAGCATTTGGAAAGAAGTTTTGACTTTATTCCCACAACCCAAAGTGATGCGTCTAGATTTGTTCTTGATGATCTCGAACGTGCAAAACAATGTAAAAAATGTCGAGGAAATGCCAGGAAATGGGCGAGAGACGGGGTGTGACCCTTCATCCCCTCGAGATGTGTGCCTTTGTAAATTCCGAAAAAATGAATGGTAACACTCTTCCCCTAACCCATTTCCTCGCACGTTCCCTCGTACTATAGAATGTATAAGCCTCTTGTCGCCATTTTTTTGTCGAACAGTTTATATGCACTTTTGAGAAGCACCACATCAACATTTTAGGACCTCACAGTACAACAATTTAAAGAGATTGAAGTCCACCATATGGAGTACAGATCAAACAATCAATTAAAAAAATTACTACCACATCCATGCACCCACGCTTTATAAGATGTCGGCAGCAACAACTTCCCAAAAGCGCTGTCTCACGCTACCATATATTTTTTTTTATAGACTCATACCACCACCACCCAAAAATTATTTAAAAAAAAACAGCAACTCAACTTAAAAATAGGGTAATTTTCAACCAATTTAAATCTTGAATTGAAATCGATTCTCAAGCTCATCAAAACACGAAAGTTGTAGTACTATGAATTATCTAATAAACACAACTTGAATAACTTGAGAATATTTTGAAATGAGCAAGTTATAATCATTTTGTTAAAATCGTGCAAGAGATTCGAATGTGAGAAGATATTTGAATGTAGGAGAGGGTGAGATTCAAATAGGAGAGGGAGGAATCGCGTTTCGATTTGAATGAAGAGGAAAATATTGGTTTTTTGTTTATATAGGTAGTGTGAAAAAGAAAGTAAATGATATAGAAAAGTAAAATAGTGTGAAAAAACACTTACGATTGTGTGGAGTAGTTGCTGCCTAAGATTTAAAGGTTCCACCTTGTAAATTGACAAAAAAAATATGTTCGCTTCGTTCATAACCAGTGAGCTTGGGCTTATATCGGCTTGGGCTTCAATTAGTATTTAATTGGGCTTTTAGTACATTACAAGTTCTGTGGACTCTCCTTATAGAGGCTCACGGAGGATGGTCTACAAAACAGTAAGCTCAACTTGCTACACTTTTGAAGTTGATAATGAAATCAATGTGTTTATCTGAAGAAAATAAATAAATAAATCTCCTGTACTATAATGATTCTTTCCCAAATGAACAGTAACAATGTAGTGATCATGATTTTACATTCCAATTTTGCCTTTTAGTTTCAAACTTTTTACATACAGAAATCAAAGGGTAGTTAGAAAGTTACAAAGGATTTAATGGTCTTTTCAAAATAAGCAAAAGAGCCAATCCACAATGGGCTTGAAGGTGGTTGGGCTAACAAAATGTAGCAAAAGGCCCAACTTGATTTTTGGTTTGCCCAAAAGACTCCCCTAATTCCATTATATTTACAAGAAAAATAAAAAATCGGTAAAAGAGATAAAGGGTATTTGTGTCTTTAAGCAAAAAATTACAAATTTGCCCCCTAAAATTCAGATTATTATAATCAAACTCAGCCCCTCTAAATTTTCATTAATTATAGGTAAGCCCCTACCAAATTCAGATTATTAGAAGAAATGAAGGCCTACATACAGAGCCAATGGAGTACCAGCTTAGTTATATGTCTCTGACGGATGAAATCATAAGTTCAAAATTCGAACCCTGTCGGGCGGCATATGAGGTGGGAGGTGTTAATGGATTAAATTTTTATTAAAAAAAATAAAATAAAGGCTTGCAGCAGTTTCCAAATCCTACATCTCACTTTCCTACTTGGAATTCAAATATTTTAGTGTAAGATTTAAAAGTTAGGTGTTTCTATTTGTAGAAAACAAAACAAAAATATAACAAGGTTTAGCTTATCAATATTAACAACTCCCACAAACAAGTATTTGCATCAGACTTGCATTGTTTCTTTCTTCTTGTTTATTGCATGCATGGATTCTAGCATGGAGTACGACACCCGCGGGATTCTAACCTGAGTTTTCTCAAAATCAAGTTCTATCCTGGGAAGATTGACAACAATGTCAATTTTACAGAACCAAAGTTGTCCTTGCAGCCGAAGAATATAACCCCAACTTGTATTCGCTTATCAAACAACAGAGATGAGTACGTAGCTTTCAACTTCTCTGGCTCTGGTGCAACTCACCTAAACTATTCTATTAGTCCAAAATATGAAGTTCTCTCGCCTCATTCGACGCGTGATGTGTTAATCACATTGCTAGTACCACCTGAATTTACGCATCTGGACAGGTTATGGATTCAGACCACAGTTGTGAATGATGATGAGTTTTTTTATTTCCATGTATTCAAAGAGGAGCCTAGAAATACAAGAATCATCTGAAAGTTTGCTTTCTGGTTTCGGTATCGTCCTGTACAGCAAACACCCTCAGCAGTTCCTAAAGAAGAGAAGGGATGTGTATTTTCAAAAGGCATCAATCCTTACAAAGACCATGTCTCCGACAAATTTATTTCAATGCTCATCGATCCTAAGGAAAACAAGAACTTTATTGCAAAATTCATACCTAAGATAATTTTTGCAGCAGAAGACAGGGTTGCTGTTTTAAATCTCATCTATGAGACTCGTGCTGCTGTACAACAGGTGGATCAACTTCGTGAAGAACTGGAAAGCTTGAAACACCAACGTAAAGAAAATTCCATTGCTAGCAAGTTCTATGATGTTGCGAATTGGGTGCTTGAGAATGTTGGAAAATAGGAGAGATGGTGCAGGAAAGTCGTTCCAGGTGCTCCATGTACTTGATGACCAGCCCGATGTTTTTGAGTGCAATTGCATATTTGAATTGATGCCTCTATTTAAGTATGTAATACTACGTAGAAACGGACCATAGAAAGGTTATATTCAATCTTTCAGTTAACTTGACTTTGCTGCATCTTAGTACACTTTATATGGATTTCAATACTGATAGATTGGGTGTGATTCTTACTAGAATCGTATCAAAGTTAACTGTTAAGGTAAGCATGAGATTTTATTACACTAATCATCAAAGTTCATAGTACTGAACAACTTTGACATTACATAGCACTGACAGAATTAACAACTCCACAGACCTTCCGAAACCGTTCCTCATTCCCAGTAAGGACTCCAACTTTGATCAACCATTTCATGGACTGGGAAAACTCAGTGAAAAATTTAGTCGAGTTGAGAAGCTCATCTACAATGTTACATGACCCCTTGTTGGTTAAAAGAGCAGCATCAGATGTGAAGAGGCCCTAGTTTTGCTTTAGGATTGTATAGTAATCGGTATCAAATGCGAATGAGCTCTGAGGATCCATCTCTATTGTGGTATTGAAGTCTTGAGGATTATTAGGCATTCTTAAGAAGGCAGCATACGTTGACCCTTTTTATTTATTAATATTCCACTTAATATCTTTGTCACTTCCATTTCGCATGAAGACTTGTTTTTGCTCCAGTCCATCGTCTCCACCTTGCATGAAGATTTGTTTTTGCTTCGCTCCGGTCTAGTCCATCTAAGATGTTGCATTTAATACCTAAAGGCTTATTAACGGCAGAGCACATGTGCTCCTAATAATCGGGCGAAAACTCACAAAATCATAACTGATGGGTCTCGAACCTAAGACCTCTCACAAGGAGAGTGGATATCCTAATAATCACATGCAGCCAGGGGCGGATCTAGGAATGCAGGTAAAGGGGGGCAAAAAAATTATAGATGGCTTTTTAAAACTCTATTTGTTTAACTACACAAATACAACAACACAATTCCAAGATTCATATTAAAAAATGCTATCATGGATTCCCAAATTATCAAATTATCAAATTTGTAATGTAAATCAATAATTAATACATGAAAGAGAAGAAACCTTACCAAATATTAAGAACTTGAGATAATGGCCTTTTCAGCCGATGAAATTAAATACTCACTTAAGCTTTAATGATCAAATACCCACTTTGTCAAAGCCTAAACAAATAAAAAATTAAATTAAATTAAAAATCAAATATAAAATATCCCTGTATAAAGATAAGATAATAAATTAGATGTTTAAACAAATATGAAATACCTCATTAAAGTTTAAACAAATATGGAATAAAAGAAAAGAATTTACCCCTTATTTAATTGATTAAAATAATATTTTAAATAATTTTAAAAATAACAATCCTTTCATTCATCTCTCTCTCTCATTTCTCTTTTTTTATCAAACCCAACCCCATACATTACGGCCAAACCAAACCTCAGTTCACTCTTCATATCACATTCTCGCTCAAAGTAGTCAAGCCTCACTCTGCATCTCAGTCTCTAAGAGAGCTCAAGCTCTCTCACAAGTCACACAGACTCTCAGAAAGCTCTCTCTCACACAAGCTCTCTCTCACACAGACTCTCAGAGATCTCAAGCTCTCTCACACAGACTCTCTCACACAGACTCTCAGAGAGCTCAAGCACTCTCACACAGACTCTCAGAAAGCTCAAAGAAGGGGAGATCGAGAGAGCTCTCACACAGACACAGTATACTCAACACTCAACTCAAGCTCTCTGACTCTCGGAAAGCTCAAAGAAGGGGAGATCGAGAGCTCTCTCACACAGACACAGTACACTACTCAACTCAAGCTCTCTGACTCTCAGAAAGCTCAAAGAAGGGGAGATCGAGCTCAATCAAACTCAATCAAGTTCACTCTTCTTCATCTCTCTGACACAGTACACTCACTCAAACTCAATCAAGCTCACTCTTCTTCATCTCTGAGTCTGAGTTAGCTTTCATCAGATTCAGTCTTTCGGAGAGATCAAGAGATCGAGCCATCGAGGAGTTTGCTTTCTTCTTTATCAGACTCAGAGTCAGTGACGAGATCAAGAGATCAGACTCAGAGAGATCAAGAGATCGAGGAGTTTGCTTGCTTCTTCATCAGACTCAGTGAGATCGAGAGATCAAGAGATCAGACTCAGATCCCTCTTTCATCTCTTTCGATTTTCTGATCAGATCCCTCTCTGAGATCTCTCTCTGATCTCGGTTTGATCTCTCTGATCTGGCTATGATCTCTCTGATCTGGCTCTGATCTCGCTTTGATCTCTCTGAGATCTCGATATGATCTCGCTCAGATCCTGCTATGATCTCTCTGATCTCTCTCGGATCTTTCTCTGGTCTCTCAAAGTTGATTCCTTGTAACTTGTTTCAATTTTGGATCGACAAAGAGGGAGACACAGACCAAGGTAGGAAGAGGTGTTAAACCTTAAGATTATTTTGTTGTTGTTCTGTTGATTTCATTTAGAATCCATAATTAAACAAACTCACCTTGTTTTGCAGGGATGGCGAAGAAGCTATTATTGAGGACCGAAGGCGTGGAGGCAGAGATTAGAGGCGGTGACTCAATTTTTTTTCGTTCAACTGTGATACAAGATTTGTTATCCATTATTGTAATTCTTAGTTTTATAAGAGGGGCAAGGTGAAATTTTTAAGGGGGGCAAGAATAAAATTGTATATGCTCTGATAGAGTTTTTTCAAAACCTAAGGGGGTCAGTTGACCCCCTTACCCAAGCTGTAGATCCGCCCCTGCATGCAGCATATGTTGCATTTAGTGAAGGGTGAGCATCTCCTTTCCCAGGGAAGTTGTAGAATCTGTTGCTCATGAGGAAACAATGTCCAACCCCAATGGTATGTCCACCTACACAAATAATTGTGAATATGTCAACTTTCATTCAGAAGCTACTGTTGGATTATCTCTAACTAAAATAAATCATCTTAATTCAACTTCATCTAAACATGAATCATCCGAACAATTCTGTAATGTAATATATGCAAACGTAGACATTGATACCTGATAATACTACTAAGTCATGGACAGTCATACCTTTGATGGCAAAGTTTTGCTTGAGGCCGGTGAAGTTCAAGGTTGGGGCAGGGATATTTGGCTGTGACCTCTAATGCAAGTGACACCGTTCCATCTCTTCTACCAGTTAGTACTTCCCATGGGGCTTAGTAAACTGCAAATATATCATGTTAAGTTCATGTGTTGATTACAGGATTCGGCAATTAACATATTCACTAGCTTGAGCGGTAACTGAGTCTCTAGTAGCTAAAGCGAGGGTATCTTCACAAACAACTCCTGGAAATGTTTTCTCTAGCTGAGTTTTGATGTCTTCAAATGACATCAAAACCTGACAAAAGTTACATTTACTGGGGAATCCTTCTCAGCTGTGCTATTTTTAGTTGAGTCCAGTAATAACTATGCATCATAACCCCCTGAAAGAGGTGAACCAACAAAAATAAATTGAGTTGGAAAAACCAATGGTTTCTACAAATTCCAAGCACACAAGTCGTCGAGATGCCTTTTCCACTGAAAACGCTGACAATCCAGTCTCTATTAATCATGTCCTTCAAACAATTGTCATCGATACTCGGTCTAATTCTGTTTCCACCGCGACATCTCCTTTTGGCGACTTTTCTCCTTATCCAAGCAAAACAGTAGAGAACAGGTTTTTGCTGGAGACTCAGGGACGCTACACTCTATTTTACATGACGATCAGCGACAACCTAGATCAGCCATGGATTGGGCATGGCGACCACTCATTAGTGGTATACAGACCTTAATTATGAGGCTCATAACCTTGCTGCTAGTGTAACTCTAATTAGTAATATATGCTATATGCTTTTAACAAAAAATAAATAAATAATTGAGTTAATTAGATATGCTTTAATGAATTAAAAGTTCATATTCCACTTCCTGTTCTGGAATGACATAATGAAATTGTCAAGTAGCAAATATTTATATGCCAAGAACTTAAAAGCCAAATACTCTACCATAAATGACTAGAAAATAAGAGACTATGTTTCAGTACCCTAAGAAAGCAATCGTGGAATTGCATCCTCAAGAGCATGGCTGGCAATACTGTATACTCGCAACGAGTGGCTCAAAATCATGTTTTTTAACGATCTTTTTGCAAGAGGGCAGCTATTTTAGTAGAGTTTTTTTCTTCTATTTTTGTAGAAAATTTTCTTTAGATCCCTGCCTTACAAACCCCCAAAAGTCCTACAATGACTACAAATGGCAACACAAAAACTGATGTAATTAGTATATTTAGTAATATTAGCAATAGCAGTATTTTAAGCATATTAATAATTCTAGTGTTATTACGACATTGTTTTCTATTGGGTTTAGGTTTTGTTTTAGAAGTTAGTTTAATCATAAATACGAACTTAGGTTGAAGATTGTAATTTGATTTTTGATGGAATAAAAGTTATTTTATTTATTTGTTATTTCAGTTTATTTTAACATATATTGTTATCTCGAATTATTCCATTATTTCAATTCTTGTACAGTTTATTTGATTATCGTTATTTTAAATCTATATTAAAAAAAAAAAATGAGTTAGTTCACATCTTCAATGCCTAACTATAACATACTAACACATGCCCTTCCTTTGGTATGATTCGCCCATAATCAGCTAATATGTGTATATATACAAATCCAGCGTTCCACTTTTTTTTTTGGAAGGCGAGCAGGGTTTTTATAGGGTTCCAGAATCCATTAAAGACCAGAACGGGTCAACACACCATAAACTGATAAAGATGTCGCAAGTTGAATTTGAACCCATGACCACCATCTACACCATAACATAGTTTTTTTTCGTACATTTTTCATATAAAAAAACTGTAGTTAGTAGTAGGAATTAGACAGATTTTTTAACTATATTATTACTAAAGTCAACTACATTGGCCTGCTTGTTATTTTTGTACTGCCGACTAGTATCAATCCGCAGAATGTATATCAGAAAAAAAGAAGAAGAAGAATACCAAAAAAATTCACTGGTCAAATTCAATACAGTTATTCAATGATTTCGATCCGTTCGACTGTTGTTGTAAAAGGGAATTTCTTGGCTTGCCACATTGTTGCTATAGTCTGCATTCTAGATTCTACAGTTTGTTAAAGTTTCATCAATGACTAATTAAGCAGAATCAAATCAAAGTTTCATATTTTATTTGTAAGTTTCATATATATATATAAAAAAAGCATAATCAAGATCATGACAATGCCAGACAACGATGAAGTAAAAGAATAAAAGCATTGTTAGAAAGCAAGTAGCACCTTTCCATAATACAAGAAACACTGTGCACCAAACACACCATTAACGGCCTGAGTTTTCTTTCTTGAATATGCTAGGACTAGTTTTAGTTGATTTTTCTATTTATGTTCAGGTCAGCAATGAAAAAAATATAAAATAAATACACTTTTGCCGTCTCAAAATAAGAACTAGATGTTAACTTTCACATCTTGAACTTAATAAGGTGCCAGTTTCAGCTTTCAAATATTTTAAACCGCATAAACTGAACTGAACTGAATTAATTGAGTGATCGGTCATGCTAAGCCAACCCATGATCATGCCTGTTCTGAACTATTCTTACACAGAAACACTGTGCACCAAACACGCCATTAACGGCCTGAGTTTTCTTTCTTGAATATGCTAGGACTAGTTTTAGTTGATTTTTCTATTTATTTTCAGGTCAGCAAAGTGTAACAGGATAGTATCTTCATTGTAACTTTATATCAATTATTCAATCCAGTAGTAGTTTACGTAAGCATATTCTCTGCCTTGTTTTCCAACAAACTCAATCAGAGCAGATACGAGATTTCACAAATCAGAAAGCATAAAAATTACATCATATTAATACATAATTAAACGTCTCTTAGGAGTTGATAGCACCACATATCTTCCTGATCTCTCCTTGGTTCCTCGTAAGAACTCCTATTGCAGCCATCCTTTTCATTGATTGACTGAACTCAGTGAAAAATTCGTTCGACTTCAGCATTTCACTGACAATATTACTTGATCCCTTGTTTGTTAGAAGTGCAGCATCAGATGTGAAGAGACCCTTGTTTTGTTTTAGAATGACAAAGTAATTGTTGTCAACCGAACGTGAGCTCCCAGGGTCCATCTCCACGGTGGTTGTAACATCTGCCGGATTATTAGGACATTTTGTTCTTAAGAAGGCGGCATAGGTTGCATTCAGTGAAGGGTCAGGATCGCCTTTCCCTGTGAAATTGAAGAGTCTGTTGGTGATGACAGAACAATGGCCAGCCCCAATTGTATGTCCACCTATATATACAAAATCAATATGAAACATAACCATTTTATTCACACAACGATGTTAAATCACGGTAAGGCTACTATGAGATGAACCGTTTTCTGTGGAAAAAAAAAATGATTGATTTTAAGCACCTGACTTACCAGATAATACCACCAAGTCATGGACAGTGAGCCCTTTGCTAGCAAAGTTTTGCTTCAGAGAGCTGAAGTTGAAGGTTGGGGCAGGAATATTGGCTAAGACCTCGGATGCAACCGACACGGTTCCATCTTTTCTACCAGTAAGTACTTCCCACAGGGGTCTATTAAACTGCAAATATATATAATGTTAATTGCCTGTTGATTAAAGATTAAGCTTAATAATTCATATACGATTCGGTCATATATCGATTACTAACTTGAGCAGAAACTGCGTCTCTAGTGGCCAAAGCCATGATATCTGCACATGAAACAACTCCGGGACAAGTTTTCTCTAGTTGAACCTTGATATCTTCAATAACATCAAAACCTGTTATAAATTGGTTTACTACTGAATCCTTCTCGGCTGTGCTATTTGCTGTAGAGTTCAGTAATATAGATGCATCACAACCCTGCAAAGGATTAACAAACCAAATGAATTGAGTTATCGTTCCTTTGGCAAAAAAAAGTTGCATGCATTTTATTGTTTCCATGGTAATAGAGGCTCTAGCAAGTATATTCTACAATAAAATAAAATGTTAATGGTGGATTATATTTCAGTACCCTGACAAAGCAATCATGGAAATGCATCCTCAGGAGCTTGGCCGGCAACACTGGATTGCTAGAAACATGTCTCAGAGCTACGTTTCTAACAATCTCTTCAGCGTCTGGGCAGCTATCCCTGTAGAAATTCTTCCTCAGATCCCCCCTACAACGCCCCGAAATTCCTATAAGTAACACAAAGAACAACCATATAACAAAATTAGTCCTCATCTTCAATGCTCAGTAGTCTAGTCACACTTTTTCCTTCACAAACAGACATGTATTGCACATGACCTGGTGTTGCTTATATACATGCCCAACCAACGCGTGAACTCATTGAAAGATACATTTCCTAGGTTTTCAAGACACAGACCTCGTTAAACAAAGGAAGAGGTCCGTGAATACATCACAATCTCATTTTTAATACAGTTTTTAACTCAGAAACTCAGGTCACTTACAAGTGGAATTGCACTGATGAATCAAAGGCTTGGACTTATTCTGCCAATTTTGACAAAAAAATAATAGATTTTATTTACGAAATTCAATGCTAATTCTCCCATAATATTCTCTTACGTGAATTTTGGACCCCAAGCTGTGTAACCCGAAGGATAAGTACCTTGGATCCCCGTTATTGTTGTCCAGGAAGAAGGCCTCGGACTTTCAATTTATAGTGGATAAAATCAATTCCAAATTGTCTTCCTGGAAAGCTAAGGTGTTGTCTCATGCAGGAATGACAGTTATGATCAAAGCAGTTATCCACTCTATCTCGGTATATGCAATGCAAACCTTCATCCTTCCCTGCTCTCTTACTACCCAAATTGATACTTTGGCTCGCAACTTATGGTGGAATGATATAGAAGAAGGAAAGTCGAAACACCTATGTACTTGGGATAGTATTACCAATCTGCGACATCTTGGGGGACTTAATATCTCGCCTACCAGAACGAAGAATTTGGCACTCAAAGCTAAAGCAATTTGGCAAGCTATTGGAAATCCTCGCAACCCTTGCAACACTCAACTGGATACCATATACTTTAGGAATAAAAGTATATTTCAGTTGTCTAAGCCTCCTTCCTTAGCATCATTCGCCTAGCAAGGCAACCTATCAACTCTCAACAAAATGAGAACCCACCTCTTGTGGCAGATTAGATAAGGTAATAATATTAATCTTTGGCAAGATTGCTGGGTTAAACCAAAACTTCTACTGACAGATTGCCTCCCAATGCCAACTCCCACCACCACTCTCAGCAAAGTTCGGGATCTCTAGTTATTATATAACTCCACCCCAAGATGAAACTCTAAACTTATTCTTTTCCTTTTTCCTGCACCGGTGGCAAGGGATATTCTCAATATCACCATTCGCCCATCTCTTTCTCCTGACAATTTGATTTGGACATTTGAGAAAAAAGGAGTGTTCTCGGTTAAAAGTGCCACCAAAGCTTTATACACTCAGCTTTGGAACCCTCAACCTCCAATCAGTCTAGGAGTCGCATCTCTCCCAGGACCTTGAGAGAAATTTGGCACATCAAAACACCAACGGATGCCATTCTCCTGCTATTGAAGGTTACCTAGGACATCTTACCTACTATGTCTAACCTCCAACGCATTCACATGCCTATTGAAGACTGTTGTGTCTATGTAGCGGTGGGCACAGGACGGGATGGGACGAGATATACCCTTCCCTATCCCATCCCATTCATACGGGATCGGGACGGGACAGGATGGGAAAAACCCCATCTCGACCTCATCCCATCCCAAACTGGTATGGGACGGGACAGGATCAACACCTAAACAGTGAAATACCTTTGATAACTTTCTTAAACCTACAAGCACATTGCAGGAATCTAGAAATAGTTATGGATAACACCTAAACAGTGAAATACCCACCAATATAGAGACGACCCCATGGAAAACCCAAGGTCTCGTAAACCAGGTCAACTCTTGAACATACATTCTCTGACACTACAAGATAACTGCTATTGCCCGAGGGTGAGTAGCATATTACCTAGCAGGCTTTAGTCTTAAACCAAATTGTCTTAAACCAAATTAATAATGGATAAAAAAGACTTGTCTGAATATGTCTCTCAATATGCTTATAACATTGTATACGTAACGAGCACGTGATTGATTGCAAACCTCCCTCAAATGCTAATCTAGTTGGGATGTTTGGGAGAGTTCAATTTGCTTTTGTTTTCATCTGTTTTCTCCTTGAAACTTCAGATAAACCTAGAAATGATAGCCTCAAAAGACACTAATATATAGTCTATATCGATATTACAAAATATATAAAACCCAAAATAAAATAAATGAAATTCAAATGCAATCTTGAACATCAAAAGATGAAGAACCCAGAAAGGATTCAAATGCAAACACCATGAGTTTCTGTCAGTCGTCTGTAAGTTTATATGAATAAAAATAAATAAATAAATAATAAACTGTTAATAATAATTATTAAAAAATTAGCTCGGGCGGGATTGAAAATTTTCATCCCATCCCATCCCATTCTAGATCGGGACGGGATGGGATCGGGATGAAATTATTCAATCCCACTAAGACCTGAAAAAATCGGGACGGGACGAGATCAGGATCGCGGGATGAGTACTATGGTCGAATGTTTTGCAGCAGAAGCCGCTCTTTTACTTATACAGGCAAATCCATGGCCAACGGGGATGATCTTAGGGGACTCGAGTGCTTTACTAACTATTTTGCATGACAAAGTGGACGATCAGCAGGCGGACATAAAATGGATGGATTACTATGTAGTATTCAGACTCTTCTTCCAACTTTGTCTAATTGGGTTTGTAAATATATCCTTACGAAACTCAATAGTGAAGCACATGTTTTGGCTTCGACTGCAGGACGGCGATTATGTACTTAATTATGTTTTGTTAATGCATATGTTTTACTAGCAAAAACAAAACTTCATCTAATCTATTGAGGAAGAAATTTGATCAACCTAATTGTGTTATTTGCGATTTGCCTTTATAAAAAATATAATTAATTAGAGTTTACACCATCATTCATCACTAGGACCAAGGATTGTGATTTCATTTTTCTAGGTAATTTCTAAGTTGATTTTAAGAAATATTTCGTGAAATATTTCGTTGTTTATAGAAAAAACGTAAAATTTTCAATTATAATATTGAAGTTATCAATATAAGTTAAGCATTTTAAACTCTTACAAATTACATAAAGAGTACCACGATTATCGTAATGTCATACAAGCTACATATTGCATAAGAATAACTTATATAACCAAATTTTAATATAAGTTTGCTTTCTGGCTTCGGTATTGTCCTGTACAACAAACACCCTCCGCAGTTCCTAAAGAAGAGAAGGTATGTGTATTTTCAACAGGCATCAATCCTTATAAAGACCATGTCTCTGACAAATTTATTTCAATGCTCATCGGTCCTAAGGAAAACAAGAACTTTATTGCAAAATTCACACCTAAGATAATTTTTGCAGCAGAAGACAGGGTTGCTGTTTTAAATCTCATCTATGAGACTCGTGCTGCTGTACAACAGGTGGATCAACTTGGTGAAGAACTGGAAAGCTTGAAACACCAACGTAAAGAAAATTCCATTGCTAGCAAGTTCTATGATGTTGCGAATTGTGTGCTTGAGAATGTTGGAAAATAGGAGAGATGATGCAGGAAATTAAGTCGTTCCAGGTGCTCCAAGTACTTGATGACCAGCCCGATGTTTTTGAGTGCAATTGCATATTTGAATTGATGCCTCTATTTAAATATGTAATACAATGTAGAAACAGACCATAGAAAGGTTATATTCAATCTTTTTGGCTAATTTTTAAATTTCGTCGGATGTATCTATTGAGTTCAATGTGTATGCAAAATATAGTTCTGCTATGCCATGCTTTTCGATACTAATTGCTTTTTCTTTAGAAGAGTTCCAGGCTGCACCAACATTCCGCAGCAGATCATTAATTTTGTCTTCGTCAAACTTTCAGTTAACTTGAATTTGCCGCATCTTAGTACACTTTATATGGACTTCAATACTGATAGATTGGGTGTGATTCTTACTAGAATTGTATCAAAGTTAACTGTTAAAGTAAACATGAGATTTTATTACACTAATCATCAAAGTACATAGTACTGAACAACTTTGACATTATATAGCACTGATAGAATTAACAACTCCACAGACCTTCCGAATCCGTTCCTCATTCCCAGTAAGGACTCCAAGTTTGATCAACCTTTTCATGGACTGGGAAAACTCAGTGAAAAATTTAGTCAAGTTCTACAATGTTATATGACCCCTTGTTGGTTAAAAGAGCAGCATCAGATGTGAAGAGGCCCTAGTTTTGCTTTAGGATTGTATAGTAATCGGCATCTCTATTGTGGTATTGAAGTATTGAGAATTATTAGGCATTCTTAAGAAGGCAACATACCTTGACCCTTTTTATTTATTAATATTCCACTTAATATCTTTGTCACCTCCATTTCATATGGAGGTTTGCTTTTGCTCCAGTCCATCGCCTCTACCTTGCATGAAGATTTGTTTTCGCTTCGCTCCGGTCTAGTCCTTCTAAGATGTTGCATTTAATATTTAAAGGCTTATTAACGGCGGAGCACATGTGCTCTTAATAATCGGGCGAAAACTCACAAAATTCTAACTGGTGAGTCTCGAACCCGAGATCTCTCACAAGAAGAGTGATGTCCTAATAATCAGATGCAGCATACGTTGCATTTAGCAAAGGGTGAGCATCTCCTTTCCCAAGGAAGTTGTAGAATATGTTGCTCATGAGGAAACAATGTCCAACCCCAATGGTATGTCCATCTACACAAATAATTGTGAATAATGAATATGTCAACTTTCATTCAGAAGCTACTGTTGGATTATCTCTAACTAAAATAACTCATCTTAATTCAACTTCATCTAAGCATGAATCATCGGAACAACTCTCACTATACTAAATTGGCACTTTTGTAACAACTCTCAAAACAGTTCACTTTTGAGACGTTACAATCCACCAAACAATTTCAAGTCAAAACTAAATTTAGTCAAAAAAATGAAAAACAGTAACACAAAAAAAATGATACAATGAGTTGAATCACCATAAATAGTATCACTTTTATAACCATACTCTTAATAATGATACAATTATTGTATCATTTTGTTTGTGAAAATGTGTAAAATTGTTAGGTGGATTGTTACACTTCAAAAGATATACTGTTTTGGAGGTTGTTACAAAAATGTCAATTTGGTGTATTGTCTGTGAGGTAATATATGCAAACGTAGACATTGATACCTGATAATACTACTAAGTCATGGACAGTCATTCCTTTGATGGCAAAGTTTTGCTTGAGGCCGGTGAAGTTCAAGGTTAGGGCAGGGATATTTGGCTGTGACCTCTAATGCAAGTGACACCGTTCCATCTCTTCTACCAGTTAGTACTTCCCATAGGGCTTATTAAACAGCAAATATTTCATGTTAAGTTCATGTGTTGATTACAGGTTTCGGCAATTAACATATTCAGGTGTGTAGTATTCACTAGCTTAAGCGGTAACTAAGTCTCTAGTAGCTAAAGCGAGGGTATCTGCACAAACAACTCCTGGACATGTTTCCTCTAGCTGACATCAAAACCTGACAAAAGTTACATTTACTGGGGAATCCTTCTCAGCTATGCTATTTTCAATTCAGTCCAGTAATAACGTTGCATCATAACCCTGAAAGAGGTGAACCAACAAAAATAAATTGAGTTCGAAAAACCAATATATGGTTTCTACAAATTCCAAGCACACAAGTCATCGAGATGCCCTTTCCACTGAAAGCGCTGACAATCCAGTCTCTATTCATCATGTCCTTCAAACAGATGTCATCGATACTCGATCTAATTTTGTTTCCTCCGCGACATCTCCTTGTTGGCGACTTTTCTCCTAATCCAAGCAAAACAATGGAGAACAATTTTTTTGCTAGAGACTCAGGGACGCTACACTCTATTTTACATGAGAATCACCGGTGACACGGACTAGCAATCCGTGCGGCACTAACTATCCAATTCACTAGTAAGCCTATGAGTAATTACGTTGACGGGCACAAATATTAACTTGAGAATGCACAATATCAATCTGTAGACAATATAACAATGCACAATAGTCAGTAAAAGCTCTCATTCACATTCAATAGATTACAATGGGGAGGAACGTTCGGATGGACGTTGCTCAAGACTAGTTCGATGTTATCAATCGATGAAAATACAAGTTTGAAGTTGAAAAGTAATGCAAAGAGAACAATAAAAATGCTAGCGGTACAGTCTGGCCCGACTATGCAATGGAGGCAACACGTCCTCACAGTCAAGAGCTCAAACCTTCCCCCTATAATATAGATGTTAAGCATTTGGACACTTTTCAAAAGAGAACATTGAGTTTTGAGACCATTAGGAAGGCCTCTGACCTTAAGTCCTGACACTCTCCCACACTCAATTCGCTGACGCCCTCGCAGCGAACTTTTCCAAGTACTCTTTCAGCTTTGAGAGGTATGGCAGCAGATGCTCGACTGGCTCCCAACTGATCTCTGAAGGAGGTTCATCCTGCCACTTGACCAAATACTCTCTATCCGGGCCTGTGTTGTTGATGAGACGGTCAGCTAAGATGTCTTCCACTTCTCGATCTGGCTTAGTAGGATGCTTAGGCAATGCTCGGGTAGATACATTTCTTGTGGGATCAGCGGCATCGGCATGGTAAGACTTCAAGTTACTTGCATGGAAGACAGGATGGGTGAAACGGAGCCAATGTGGTAACTTGAAGCGATAGGAGACTTTGCCTACTTTCTCAATAATCTGTACCGGTCCCTCATACTTGCGAAACAGATTGTTGTGTGCTCTAGCCGTCCGTTTATACTTGTTGAACATATCTAACTTCACCAATACCAAGTCCCCGACTGCAAAAGGATCGATTCGTCGTTTCTTGTCCGCCCATTTCTTCATGTGACGGGAGGCTTTCTCAAGATAGGCTCGAGCAACTTCAATGTTTTTCTTCCAGGCTTTGACAAATTCAAGAGCTCTTGGGCTAGGTCCTTGGTATCCGGTCAGCACTGTATGTGGTGTTAATGGTTGCTGACCGGTGATGTCAATGGTTGCTGACCGGTGACTAACTGAAAGGGGCTGGAGTGAGTAGCTGAGCTCTTTTGTAAGTTGAAACAGAATTGTGCAACATCAAGTAGTCCCACCCAATTTTTCTGGTTTGCACTTACAAAATGACGAAGGTATTCTTCAAGCATAGAGTTAAAGCGCTCAGTCTGTCCATCGGATTGGGGATGTTGGCTTGTTGACATATTAAGTTTGGATCCCAAGAGCTTGAACAACTCCTTCCAGAACTTTCCTGTGAAGTGAGCATCACGGTCGCTAACAATGTTTTCGGGCAGTCCCCAATACTTCACGACATGCTTGAGGAACAATTGCGCCGTATCTTCGGCTGTGCAAGTCAGTCCGGTTGGCACAAATGTCACATACTTTGAGAATCGGTCAACAACTACAAGGATACTTCTGAAATCCTCCACTTTCGGTAACCCCGTAATGAAGTCCATGGAAACACTTTCCCAAGGACGAGTTGGAACAGGCAGGGGCTCTAGTAAGCCTACTGGTCGATCTCTATCAACCTTATCTTGCTGGCAAATAAGGCAGGTTCGAACATAGGCCATTACATCCTCCTGTATCTGCGGCCAATAGTACCCCCTCTCTAGCAATGCAAGTGTTCGTCTCCAACCTAGATGTCCCGCCCAATGGGTGTCATGGCATTCTCTCAAAAGTTCTTTTCTCAGACCCGAAGTTCTCGGAACATAGAGGCGATTACCAGTTGTGAGTATTGCTCCATCTTTTATCCAGAACTGTCGAGTTTTGCCCTGCTTGATCAACTCTGTAATCGCCTTCGCCTGTGGATCTGTCTGTAGGCCTACTTTGATCTTCTCCAAGATGGTGTGACTCGGACCAGTATGGGTTAGCACTGCAAGGTCTGCCCTTCTACTGAGTGCATCAGCTACATTGTTAGTGCGCCCTGGCTTGTATTCCAATACTAAGACAAATTCTGCTAATTTTTCCTGCCATCGAGATTGCTTGGAGGTTAACATCTTTTGAGTAAGGAAATGGCTTGCTGCAGCATTATCCGTTTTAACAAGGACTTGAGACCCCAAGAGGTAGTGTCTCCACACCCGTAAACAATGTACAATGGCTAGCAATTCCTTTTCTTGAGCTGAGTAACGAGACTCGGTATCATTCAACTTTCGACTCTCATATGCTACCGGGTGACCATCTTGAAGTAAAACTCCCCCTAAGGCATAGTCAGATGCATCTGTTTGTACTTCAAAGGGCTTGGTGATGTCTGGCAAGGCCAATACTGGATCTTTCATCACGGCCAATTTCAAGTCTTGGAATGAAGCTTCACACTGCCTATCCCATTCCCATGTTCGATCTTGTTTCAACAAATTTGTCAGGGCAACGGCTCTCTTAGAGTAGTCCCGTATGAAGCGACGATAATAGTTTGCGAGTCCAAGGAAAGAACGTAGTTGAGACACGTTCTTAGGAGAGTTCCAATCATGGATTGCCTTGACTTTCTCCATGTCCATCTGAATCTTGCCATTGCCAATAATATGACCCAAGAAATTGATCTGGGTCTGGCCGAATGAGCACTTTTCCTTCTTGATAAAGAGATGATTATCCCTAAGGATTTGAAACACTTCTCGCAAATGATGTTGGTGTTCTTCTATAGTCCCACTATAAACCACAATGTCGTCAAGATAGACAACCACAGACTTGTCCAGAAGGTGACAGAACATGCCATTCATAAGGGTGCAAAATGTAGCTGGAGCATTGGTCAAGCCGAAGGGCATTACTAGGAACTCATATGACCCATATCTAGTAGAACAAGCAGTTTTGGGTTCATCACCAGCAGCAATGCGGACCTGATGGTAACCTGATCTCAAGTCGAGTTTTGTGAAGTATCTGGCGGATCCAAGTTGGTCGAATAAATCTGCAATGAGCGGCAGCGGGTATTTGTTCTTTATAGTGACTTTGTTCAAGGCTCTATAATCAACACAAAGGCGAAGACTGCCATCATGTTTTCGCTGAAAAAGAACAGGTGCCCCATAAGGTGCCTTAGAGGGCCGAATGAATCCCGACTCCAACAAGCCATCTAGTTGTGTTCTCAATTCGGTCAGCTCAGGAGGGCTCATGCGATATGGACTACGTGCGGGTGGCTTGGCACCAGGGACTAACTCAATTTCGTGATCAATGAGCCTTCTGGGAGGTAGATTCTTTGGCAATTCATTCGGCATCACTTCGCTGAAGTCAGCAATAACTTGGGCAACTTCCTCAGGGATTTTGCTAGTATCATCTTCCATCTCTAGCTTTGCCACAGCTAAGTACGTATCTTCTCCTTTGGCCAAGCCTCTCTTGACTTGGAGTGCCGACAATATTCTATCATGAGTTGTTGGTCGAATTGAGGTTGGTACAATGAGTAGTCTGGGTCCGAAAAACCCCAAGGAGTCCATGAAAGGTAATGGTCCTGCTGCAGCTCCTCGAAAGAATTCTTGGCCAAGAATCACTTTAAAATCATCAAGTGGAACGGCCAAGAAGTTTGATATTCCTTCCCATGGACCAACTTGTAGTGGCACAGCTCTAGCCATACCATTAATAGATATTGCCTCAGAGTTGACAGCTTTCTACTTACCCACATCTCCTTCTAAGTTCAGACCCACACGTCTAGCTTCATCTGGGGCAATAAAATTGTCCGTCGCTCCGGAATCCAACAATGCTTGGGAAGGGAACCCATTGATGGTGATGTCGATGTATTGTAAAGTCTTCTTGTGTGGGTGCTCATACATTTCTCCTTTGACAGCATTGAGCTTGCGTAGAGCTCCCATCTGGGAGGTGTCACTGTTGGTGGGGTTCGAGTTCGATGCGGTCGAGTTAGAAGGTTCTGCTTGAAGCAAGGACATTAATGAGTGTAGAGCTGGTTTGGATGGACATTTGCCTGTTGGGTGATCCCTGCTATTGCAAAGAATGCATGGGGCAGGGGCAGATGGTCTCCACTGCCCAGAGTAGTTTTGCCCTCCTTTGTTGTTGGAATTTGAGTTGCTAGAGCCGGCATTCCAATTTTTGTTGGAACTCCAATTCTGGTTGGACGGCCGAGAATTGTAGTTTCCTCGGTTCTGACTTGAGTTTCCCCAGTTTTGGTGAGGTGAGCGAGCATTTGACACTGAGCTTGAATTGGTACTGCCAGTTCTAGCTTTGGAGTGATTGAGTGAAGTGGATCCAGTCATGGGCATATAATCGCTAAACTTTTCTGCTGCCGCAATAGCACTTGTAATATCTGTCACCTTCTGCCTTTGCAATTCTGTTTGTAGGAGCGGTTGAGCTTGTTTCATGAAACAGAAGACTTTGTCCTTCTCAGACATGTCTCGAATATCTAGCAAGCAAGTTGAGAATTGTCGGAGATAGTCTCGAATATTGCCTGTCTGTTTGATGGTGTGGAGCTTCCTCCTTGCTAAGAAATCAGTGTTCTCAGGCAAGAATTGATTTCTGAGTTCCTTCTTGAGGTCTGCCCAAGTTCTAATAAGGATGCGACCTTCTTCCATATCTACATATTTAGTTCTCCACCATAGTTTCGCATCACCTGCTAAGTACATGGTCGCCATGGTAACCTTAGCTTCTTCTGATTCGTGGTTCACCGCGCGAAAATACTGCTCCAGATCAAACAAGAAGTTCTCTAACTCCTTCCCATCTCGTGCCCCAGCATATGACTTTGGCTCAGACACTTTCATCCTATGGTGATCCGTCGTCCCTGTGGCCTTAGAAGGCAAGCCAACCCTTGCAAATAAGTCCTCCAACTGTAATTGGAAGTCACTCATCACCTGAGCTGTGGGGTGAGGCGACTCTTCCATAGCAACTGTCCGTCCCTCTAAGTTATCAACGTGCTCAGCCAGCGAATCCACTCTGTCTGCCAGTGAAAAGAGTCCATCCAACCGACTAATTTGTTCTCCCAAAGTGTTCAACTGGTCCATTCTGCTTTCTAGTCTATGCATTCGACTAGCCTGTCGTTCCTCCATAGCGCTAAGGCACTCATTTAGTTCCTGCATTCTGGTTGGCATTCAACAAGCTCTGGCTCTGATACCAACTGTCACGGACTAGCAATCCGTGCGGCACTAGCTATCCAATTCACTAGTAAGCCTATGAGTAATTACGTTGACGGGCACAAATATTCACTTGAGAATGCACAATATCAATCTGTAGACAATATAACAATGCACAATAGTCAGTAAAAGCTCTCATTCACATTCAATAGATTACAATGGGGAGGAACGTTCGGATGGACGTTGCTCAAGACTAGTTCGATGCTATCGATCGATGGAAATACAAGTTTGAAGTTGAAAAGCAATGCAAAGAGAACAATAAAAATGCTAGCGGTACAGTTTAGCCCGACTATGCAATGGAGGCAACACGTCCTCACAGTCAAGAGCTCAAACCTTCCCCCTATAATATAGATGCTAAGCATTTGGACACTTTTCAAAAGGGAACATTGAGTTTTGAGACCATTAGGAAGGCCTCTGACCTTGAGTCCTGACAACCGGCAACCTAGATCAGCCATGGATTGGGGGTGGCGACCACTCATTAGTAGTATACAGAGACTGTTTTCTCTTCACACCCTCTGGTTTTGTAATTTTATTTGTAGATACCTTAATTATGAGGCTCATAACCTTGCTGCTACTGTAACTCTAATTAGTAATATATGCTATATGCTTTTAACAAAAAATAAATAAATAATTGAGTTAGATAAGCTTTAATGAATTAAAAGTTCATATTCCACTTCCTGTTCTGGAATGACATAATGAAATTGTCGAGTAGCAAATATTTATATGCCAAGAACTTAAAAGCCAAATACTCTACCATAACTGACTAGAAAATAAGAGACTATGTTTCAGTACCCTAAGAAAGCAATCGTGGAATTGCATCCTCAAGAGCTTGGCTGGCAATACTGGATACTCACAACGAGTGGCTCAAAATCATGTTTTTTAACGATCTTTTTGCAAGAGGGCAGCTATTTTTGTAGAATTTTTTTCTTCTATTTTTGTAGAATTTTTTCTTTAGATCCCTGCCTTACAAACCCCCAAAAGTCCTACAAATGGCAACACAAAAACTGATGTAATTAGTATATTTAGTAATATTAGCAATAGTAGTATTTTAAGCATATTAATAATTCTAGTATTATTAGAACATTGTTTTCTATTAGGATTAGGTTTTGTTTTAGAAGTTAAAAGTCCTACAAATGGCAACACAAAAACTGATGTAATTAGTATATTTAGCAATATTAGCAATAGTAGTATTTTAAGCATATTAATAATTCTAGTATTATTAGGACATTATTTTCTATTAGGTTTAGGTTTTGTTTTAGTAGTTTAGTTATAAATACGAATTTAGGTTGATCATTGTAATTTGATTTTTGATGGAATAAAAGTTATTTTATTTATTAGTTATTTCAGTTTATTTTAACATATATTGTTATCTCGAATTATTCCATTATTTCAATTCTTGTACAGTTTATTTGATTATCGTTCTTTTAAATCTATAAAAAAAATAAAATAAAAGCATAATCAAGATCATGACAATGCCAGATAACGATGAAGTAAAAGAATAAAAGCATTGTTAGAAAGCAAGTAGCACCTTTCCATAATACAAGAAACACTGTGCACCAAACACACCATTAACGGCCTGAGTTTTCTTTCTTGAATATGCTAAGACTAGTTTTAGTTGATTTTTTCTATTTATTTTCAGGTCAGCAATGAAAAAAATATAAAATAAATACACTTTTGCCATCTCAAAATAAGAACTAGATGTTAACTTTCACATCTTGAACTTAATAAGGTGCCAGTTTCAGCTTTCAAATATTTTAAACCGCATAAACTGAACTGAACTGAATTAATTGAGTGATCGGTCATGCTAAGCCAACCCATGATCATGCCTGTTCTGAACTATTCTTACACAGAAACACTGTGCACCAAACACGCCATTAACGGCCTGAGTTTTCTTTCTTGAATATGCTAGGACTAGTTTAGTTGATTTTTCTATTTATTTTCAGGTCAGCAAAGCGTAACAGGATAGTATCTTCATTGTAACTTTATATCAATTATTCAATCCAGTAGTAGTTTACTTAAGCATATTCTCTGCCTTGTTTTCCAACAAACTCAATCAGAGCAGATACGAGATTTCACAAATCAGAAAGCATAAAAATTACATCATATTAATACATAATTAAACGTCTCTTAGGAGTTGATAGCACCACATATCTTCCTGATCTCTCCTTGGTTCCTCGTAAGAACTCCTATTGCAGCCATCCTTTTCATTGATTGACTGAACTCAGTGAAAAATTTGTTCGACTTCAACATTTCACTGACAATATTACTTGATCCCTTGTTTGTTAGAAGTGCAGCATCAGATGTGAAGAGACCCTTGTTTTGTTTTAGAATGACAAAGTAATTGTTGTCAACCGAACGTGAGCTCCCAGGGTCCATCTCCACGGTGGTTGTAACATCTGCCGGATTATTAGGACATTTTGTTCTTAAGAAGGCGGCATAGGTTGCATTCAGTGAAGGGTCAGGATCGCCTTTCCCTGTGAAATTGAAGAGTCTGTTGGTGATGACAGAACAATGGCCAGCCCCAATTGTATGTCCACCTATATATACAAAATCAATATGAAACATAACCATTTTATTCACACAACGATGTTAAATCACGGTAAGGCTACTATGAGATGAACCGTTTTCTGTGGAAAAAAATGATTGATTTTTAACACCAGACTTACCAGATAATACCACCAAGTCATGGACAGTGAGCCCTTTGCTGGCAAAGTTTTGCTTCAAAGAGCTGAAGTTGAAGGTTGGAGCAGGAATATTGGTTAAGACCTCGGATGCAAGTGACACGGTTCCATCTCTTCTACCAGTAAGTACTTCCCACAGGGGTCTATTAAACTGCAAATATATATAATGTTAAATGCCTGTTGGTTAAAGAGTAAGCTTAATAATTCATATACGATTCGGTCATATATCGATTACTAACTTGAGCAGAAACTGCGTCTCTAGTGGCCAAAGCCACGATATCTGCACATGAAACAACTCCGGGACAAGTTTTCTCTAGCCGAGCCTTGATATCTTCAATAACATCAAAACCTGTTATAAATTGGTTTACTACTGAATCCTTCTCGGCTGTGCTATTTCCAGTAGAGTTCAGTAATATAGATGCATCACAACCCTGTGAAAGATGTACAAACCAAATGAATTGAGTTATCGTTCCTTTGGCAATAAAAGGTGGCATGCATTCTATTGTTTCCATGGTAACAGATGCTCTAGCAAGTTTATTCTAAAATAAAATAAAATTTTAATGATGGACTATTTTCAGTACCCTGACAAAGCAATCATGAAAATGCATCCTCAGGAGCTTGGCCGGCAACACTGGATTGCTAGAAACATGTCTCAGAGCCATGTTTCTAACAATCTCTTCAGCCTCTGGGCAGCTATCCCTGTAAAAATTCTTCCTCAGATCCCCCCTACAATGCCCCAAAGTTCCTAAAAGTAACACAAAGAACAACCATATAAAAGAGTTAGTCCTCATCTTCGATGCTCAGTAGTCTAATCAACACTTTTTCCTTCACCAAAAGATATGTAATGCACATAACCAGGTATTACTTATATGCATGTCCAACGAACGCATGAACTCATGGAAAGATACATTTCTTTGGTTTATTTTCTCAAGAGAAAGTGTCCAAGTCAACAATACAGAATGGTGAATTTGTCAAGAATGACAACATCCAACTAGTACTATGTTCCGTAATCAGGAATGTAAAAGAACTAGTCATCATACTGTTGATTTGCAGATAGGTTCTCAGATGAATATAACTCTTGAAGAAGACGTACGTGAGGTATGGCAAACTTCATCAACCTTCAAGATACTTCGAAGCATTGTAAAATGAATTAGCAAACTTGTGTAAAAGGCACACAACATAATAGAAGTCAACATCTTAGGGCCAGCTATCTGTGACGAAATGAGCTCCACAAGTCAAAAGCTTAACATACCCTGATACTATAATAAAAGAAAATTTTACCGGCAGACAGAAGGAAATAAAAGATTAATTTATATAAATATTTTATTGTTAATATTTGCTATTGTTATGTTACATAAAGTCGCTTACAATCCCCAAACCTGTCACTCATATGGAATTTGAAATTACATTTTTTTTAAGAATCGGTATGCAACATTGTTAGTATGCTACTTGTGTAGGTATGGTTGCACTGTAAATGAAAGCAGCACCTAAAGATGCCTTCATTGGTTTTACACTTGCCACTGTTCTGCATGAAAGTGATCACAGACGATAAAACCATTTTTAACTTGTGTCATCAAGAATAAATCGTAGTCCATTCTCCCTTGTAAAGTACAAACTACAGAGTATGAAATAATTCCTTGTGAACTGACAATGTGCATTTTGTATCTCTTAAGAGTTGATAACACCACATCTCTTCCTAATTTCTCCCTGATTCCCTGTAAGTGCTTCAACTGCAATCAGCCTTTTCATTGATTGGCTAAACTCAGTGAAAATTTTGTCAGAGTTGAATATTTCATCGATGATGTTTCGTGAGCCCTTGTTAGTTAGAAGTGCAGCATCACATGTGAAGAGATCCTTGTTCTGTTTTAGAATAACATAGTAATCGTTGTCAACTGAACGTGAGCTCTTAAGGTCCATCTCTACTGTGGTTGTAACATCCGCGGGATTGTTAGGGCATTTTTATCTCAAGAAGGCTGCATAGGTTGGATCCAGTGAAGGGTCAGCATCTCCTTTCCCTGTGAAATTGTAGAGTCTGTTGATTAAGAGAAAACAATGGCCAACCCCAATTGTATGTGCACCTATACACAAATCAGTTTGATCATATTATGTCAGTGTCTTTCCAATTTCAATCCACACAACAATGTGGTAAGGTTATACACACTTGCCAGATAATACCACCTAGTCCTGGATTTTGCTAGCAAAGTTTTGCTTCAGGGAAGTGAACATAAAGGTTGGCAGAGGGATGCTCACTGCAATATCTGATGCAAGTGACACGGTCCCGTCTCTTCTACCAGTAAGTACTTCCCATAAGGCCTTATCAAACTGCAAAAAGATCATGTTAAATGAATGTACTGATTAAAAGGTACGATCGATAATTTGTGTATTGATTTTACTAACTTGAGTAGAAACTGAGTCTAGCAGCCAAAGCTACAATATCTGTACAAGAAACGACCCCTGGGCATGTTTTCTCTAGCTGAGCCTTGATTTTTCAATAACATCAAAACGTCTTATAAATGCGTTTGGTGGTGAATTCTTCTCAGCAGTGCTCTTTGCAGTAGAATTCAACAATATAGATGCATCACAACCCTGTAAATAGATGAACAGAGCAAATGGATTGAATGAAGATGCCTTGGTAGTAGAAACTAGAAAGAATATGCCATGCATTCTATAGTTACCAATACATAAAACTGACTTCCTATTACAGATTATTTGGATAAACTGCAATCTTCAAACCCATCATAAAACTACTATTTTAAGAAAAATGGACCATTCAAATATTCACGACCACTCAACTTTAGTATATAAGATATTCTGATATTAGAAGAATGATGACACTCATATTGGGATGGGGAATTATGAGAAACATTGTCATAGTATGCAAATTCATGCTATAGACAAATAATATAACCGGTAACCGAAAAATTAATGTTATTCAGTGGTCATGTAGTCAGAATTAGGTGTGTTGCAGTGTTAAATAGATGCTCAAATGACTTGTATATAGTTTACACAAATGGTTTAAATATAAATGGAATCGTGGGGGTCATCATTCGTTCATACCCTAACAAAGCAGTCATGGAAGTGCATCTCTCAGGAGCTTGGCCGGCAAAACAGGATTGCTAGAAACATGGCTCAAAGTCATTTTCCTAAGAATCTGTTCAGGAAGCCGACAGCTATCCAAGAAACATGGTTCAAAGTCATTTTCTAACAATCTGTTCAGCAAGCACACAGCTATCCCTGTAGAAATTCTTCCTTAGAGCAATGGCTGAAAACTCCTAAAACTATCGCAAAGAATAACCGGCTAACAGATTTCGTTCTCATCTTCAATGTTCAGCTAGGAAGCACGGATTCGCGGAAAAACCCTGCCGAATACATGAAAACGCGAGTCGGATACGGATACGCATGCGATTCGCGTCGAATACGCACTCGACACGTGGTCAACGTGTCGGTCAACTTGACCTGGTCAGGATACGGTCCGGATTTGTTTGCTAAATTTTTTTTTTTCAGATCTTGATACGATCGGACGGTCGGGATCAAAAACCCTAATATAAAACCTAAATCTCGATTTTTCCTTTTGCAATTGCGTTTTCAAACAGACAGAGAGCGAGGAGGCGAGGAGGCAAGGAAGGAACCGAGGCGAGGAGGCGAGGAACCAGAGGAGGCGAGGCGAGGAACCGAGGAAGGAGGCGAGAAACCAGAGGAGGCGAGGAACCGAGGAAGGAAGCGGACGACTCAGGCGAGGAACCGAGGACCAGGTTCGTCTCTCTACTCTCTCACTCGACTCTCACTGTCACTGTTTGTTGGTGTTTTACTGTTTTGTGTTTTGTTGGCAAAAAAAAAATCTCACTCTGCGACAAAATGAGATGGAGAAATCAAAATCATCTAACAATGGAAGGATGCTCTAATGTTCGTGTTCGTCTCTCCATCTCATTTCGTCTCTCTTGCTTCTTTTTTTTTTTTTTTTTTGTGTCTTACTGAGATTCTTGTGGAAGTGGTCATTGATGGTCTTTATGATGTGGTGATTCTGATGATGATGTTTGTTAGTGTGTGTTTGTGACATTGATTATTTGTGGGTTGTTTGAATATATGTCATATATATTGATTCTGTAAGCCAATTCCTTTGATATGTTGAACACTTGAACTATTTTATTGATCACAGTTGAAAAGTACCAAATATCCAGTCTGAAAGATGATTCTTATAAAAGATGATCCTTAGTATAAATGTTCAATGAGGGTTGAATGTGTGCCTGTGTTTGACATTGATTTGTGTTGTTTGACAAAAATCTAAATAAAAGCCCAAAAGAGAGAAAAATGAGAAGACATCAAAATTTCTGTTGGATCAACTATATCCACATTTATTGCTATAATAAATAATATGTTTTCCTGTAAAAATGAAATCTATGTATTTTTTGTTTTTTTGTTGACGTTCCATTTTTTGGGATTTAAAGTTGATATTTTTGAGTTATCTATCGAACTATCAATCTTTAATGCATCTTTTATTGTTTTTGAGTTATTTTATTGTTTTTGAGTTATTTTATGACATTATGTTAATAATTTTTTAATAAAATATAAAAATATAAATAAGATTTGATTGACGTGTCGCCGAGTCCCCGAATCCTAGTTTTTTGAAAATTGCCGAGTCGCCGTGTCGTATCCGTATCCGATACGACGCGCGTACCCGAGTCCGTGCATCCTTGATGTTCAGTATTCTCATTTTTCTACAAAACATATGCAATGCCCAGAACCAGTGATAGTCTACATACATGTCAATAGGTCATTTTAAAGTCACCGAGTACACCACCATCTTATTTTTAATACATATTTCGAAACTTTCAAAACTCTTGAGTCAAAAGCTTTCAAATCATAAATGAATTAGAAGCTTGAATGACTTACAAGTAAGATTTGTGCTGGTGAATCGAATGCACTGGACTTATTCTGCCAAATTTGGCATATATAATAAACTAAATTTGTGAAAGTCAATGCAGTAATTATGCTTCTAATATATCATTGACACACACTCCTTCAGCATGTGGTACATGCTTTCCAAGATTGATGATAGGTTATCAAATGTTTGGCGATAGATTACACAAATGCTAAATACAACTGCATGTTTAAATCTATTCTGTAGGTCATTGACTTAGAATTGTGTATGATCATTCTTGAAAAGGATAACATAAAATAAAACTAGAATGGGGTGATCCATATCCATCGAATTCGGGATGGTTAGTTGTGATAGGGAAACTGTTGTTGGTTGATTAAACATCAATATCAGGTTAGTTCCAACTAATTTCGATTTCCATAGTGAAGTTGTAGAAGCCCAAATTCTTAACCATGGTGTAGAGGATCAATCTTGATTAGCACAGTAAACAAATTAAAAATTGTTTATAGTTGGCAATGTATTATCTCCTATTAAATGCAGTTGGTGTTCTAAAAATCAAAGTGTGTCCCCAACTCAATGGTGTACAACAAATCCAATCCAAGAAACATTTAGAAAGGCGAAGGAAATGCAAGAAATATGGTAAATTTGTTAAAAAAGGCTATTTTTAACCGAGCACCATTATATGTATTGACAAGTCACAGTATAAGTGATCATACCGTTGATTTGCTGATGGGTTCTCATATCAATAAAAAGACCGTTTTGAGTAGAGTGAGTGAAGGTATAGTAAGTTCGCCCTTCAAGATGCTTCAAATTATACTCCATTGTACCTTACCAATAGTCTTTACAAGAACACACCCCATCTCTGAAATGGTGGAATCTGAGTCGATCACGGACCACTATTTCCCTATCATAGATCTTTGATATAGACTTTGAAAAGTTATGGCAATCTGTACAAACACGCAGGTTCTTTACAATCCAAAGTGTCGTTCCTGGAGCAGTGCTAATAAGACCAAACCCAATTGCTAACCTTTCACTGTGATATCCTAATGTCTGTTCTTTTCTTCTTCCTCTATATCATACAATACTGTCGATAACTCTGCTGAAAACCCATCCATGTTTATCTTCTTGCGCGCCTCCTCCAACTTCTCACAAATCTCAGTATATTGGATATGGGATTTGTCTCCCGATATGAATTCATGGATCATGTTATCAACCTCAATGGAACTACAACCAGGCATCTTCTTGATTCCTCTGTCTTTCATTATTTTTCTCACCTTTTCTACATCTCTCCACCTTCCTACTGAAGCATACAAGTTTGAAAGAAGCACACAGTCTCCACTTCCATGAGCTTCCATTTCTGCAACTACCCATTCAGCCAATTGAACGTCCTTGTGAAGTCTACATCCTCCAAGCAAAGACCTCCATACAACCAAGTCAGGTGCCATTGGCATACTTTTAATGACTTCTTCAGCTTCTTTCAACATCCCACCTCGAGCAAGAAGATCCACAATACAAGCATAGTGCTCTAGTACAGGGATGACACCATACTCTTTCATAGTGTAATAAAAATGCTTTCTACCTTCTTCTATGAAACCCCCATGGCTACAAACTAAGAGAACTCCAACAAATGTGACCTCGTCAGGTCGAACACTTTGATCAATCCTCATTTGGTTAAACACTTCCAGAACCAACTCTACCTGCCCATTCATAGCCAACCCATTGATCAAAGCATTCCATGTACATGTATTTTTCTCCCTCAAATGACTGAAAACCTCCATAGCAAGTTCGACAACACCACATTTAGAATACATATCAATCAACGAAGAACCCAAGAAAGCATCCAAACCAAACCGTTTCTTCTTAATAAAAGCATGAACCCATTTCCCAGTACCCAATGCTCCAAGACTTGCACAAGCCGATAAAATAGCTACAATTGTCACTCTATTGGGTTCAAAGCTCTCTCTCTGCAACTGGCGAAACAGATGCAAAGCCTCAACCGGGACCTTGTTTTGCACATACCCAGAAATCATGGCATTCCAAGAAACCAAATCTCTGTCAGGCATCTCCTCAAAAACCTTTCTAGCAGTCGTCACATCTCCATTACTAGAAAACCCATCAACCACAGCCGTCCAAGTAACCACATTAGGAGACGGAACTTGCCGAAAAAGCTCAACTGCAGAATCCATATCACCACACTGAGTATATCCATGAATCATTGAATTGAAAGAAACAACATCCTTGTGTGGCATTTCATCGAACAAACACCTTGCCTCTCCTAACCTCCCACACAATGCATAACAACTAAGAACTGAATTCAAAAGTGAGTTGAAACCACTAAACCCAAATTTTAAAATCATTAAATGGGTCTGGTTAGTTTGGAAAAGGCATTTTGACTTGGAAGATGCCTTCAGAAGGAATTGCAAAGTGATTTGATTGGGTGTTTGGCCGCGCATTTGGGTAGAGAATAAGACAAATGCATCATTAGGAACTGATGAGTTGGAGTAAGCCAAGAGGATGGAATTGCAGATGTAAAGAGAGGATTGGAATGGTGGGGTTTGTTGGAGGAGCTGAGCATGGATTTGTTTGAGTTGTTTGGTGGTTTTGGAGGAAGATCGCAAGAGATTTATCAAGTATTTTCGTGGGCTTTGGAAGGAAGATGATTGGGAGTTCAACTTGAAAGTGATGCATCTCCTCATATTTGGCTCTAATGAAACACTTCCCATGACAAAAACGATTAACTGATTTTTGAATTTGCATCAAATGTCAAATTCCAAAAACAAGTGAAATAGCAAATGAAACAAATTTGTATGCATTTTGGATGTTATAAGACTCTTTAATAAGTCTAATGTGGGTGTAAAAAAGAAAAATAATGACTCAAAACATTTTTTATGTGTTCAAATCTGTTCTCCTTGACATCGGAACTGCAAAACAAGGTTACATTGTCAAAGACCACTTGTTTGGTAGCCGAAGACACTCTAATGCTTAAGTCAAAAACTGTAGAAGAAAATGAATTTGGACAATGTGTAATTGTGTTATGTTTGCATACAGTTTTCATGAATCTCTCCTCTACCTTATATAATGTGTATAATTAACTCTATGTGTGACTTAAACATGCATGGCACAATGAAGGTGGATGTGTCCTTGGGAGAGTGATTTTCGCCACGACTTGTCTCCTTCGTAACGTCAATCTTTTCTAATAGAAGAGATTTGTTGGGCCTTGTGCTTGAGACTTCAACTTTGTTTATGGTCTATTATTAAAGGCCTTTTTAGGCAGAGTGAAGTGTCTATCCCTCATGATGGATGATTTTACGACATATACAGTTGTAATAAAAGAACTATTTGATGTATCATCAATTATTTTTTTGCGTTTGTATACATCTCAATTCAAAAATCTGAATATCCCCATTTTTCAACAGCGAATAGAAACCCACCAGATAACACCATCCATGAAAACTTCACCAACAACGAGATTTGTTATATTTATATAGGAGAGTGGAGAAAATAAGGCAAGATCAATCTGTAGTAGATAGTGGTGGAACATGAAAATTTGTGGTGAGGGAAGTACATCCGCGGCGAGGCCCAGTTGGTAATGAGACTAGGTGGATATAGTGCGAAGGGGCTGCCACTCCTTCCCAGAAAAGTCGAATGCAATTAGGGTTCGACTAAAAAAGGTAAAATAACTTCTATGAATGGAATACATCAACATTCAATCTTTTTCTTTTACACAGGCAGAAGAAAAATCGCAATCATTGAAATAAAACAAGTATTTTATATGCCCCCTATATGATGTTTCAGACTTTATGAATCAAACAAACTAATGCCTGGCAAGCTACTAACTTCATAAAGGACTAGACAAAAGTACTTCAATTTCTCTGAAGATGTATTTACACTTGGTGTGCAAGAGCTTCTTTTAGCTGTATAGAATCAATCACTAAAGGATATTTCCAACCTCATCATATGATAAAACAAAACTGCCAAAGATCTATTCACAGTTTGGCTGAGCTAACTGTGTAGGTAGGCTAAAGCTGACTATTAGACACAACTAAGCAAGAGCAGGGTTTACTCGAAACAACCTAAACACAGCTGAAAAATCTCGTGTAGGAGATTTCATAACCAAATCAATGGATTGCAACACTTCGACTAGTAGATGATGTATGACCTTCACTTGTAAAATGCGGTAAAATGTTTCTGCTCCGCATGTATGATAAGAATTGTCCTGGCAGTTCATGTAAAAGTGACTGAACAATAGAAATTTGTCCACCTGTAAAAATACATGAAATCAGTACAACAAACCAAAAAGGCAAACAAAGGGGATCCAACTAGTATATCCAACATATCGCACCAAGAGGATGATTAGGAAAATTACAACATATAGTGCATTACTCTATAGCCCTAAAACTCAACTGTGATATATTTCTTATACACCTGTAAACAGGACGTGCCAACTAACTATATCATACCAATAAAAGCAAAGTACGATTAACCTCGAACTTCGAAGTGCCAATCATGGATTATTATCGATTAACATGGATTATGAATTAATATTTACAACGTCTTAACACGAGTTAATTGTATAACACAGATTCACTACAAGTAATACAGTAGTCACACAAATTCATACCGTGCACTTCGCGCATTGGCACAAACTGTACGATGTCACGTGTAGCTATACGTCCAGTGGTACTCTCTAGCCGTTTTCCATTATCAGCATCTAGGATCTGTCAACAATATAACTACTTGTCAATCCAACAGATAAAATATTAAAGGTGCTTGAAAGCAAGAACTTATAATCTCATACAGTTGTTTCAATGCGGATATGTTTACATCAGTTCTTTAAACTGCAAACGATTTGGGTGGGGGATCTGTTGAGGCTGATAGAACACATCCAAGGTGATACCTTCAGAAAGGTTTGGACGTGCATGACCTCCATTGGAAAATGTTAAAGCATCATGAAATTGAAAAAACGAAATAATGCAGCATACAGGCATGTAATAGCAGGTTCCTCACCTCCATTTGTGTAAAATCTGCATGTCCTACTCCAACAATGAGAATGGATAAAGGCAAATCAGATGCTTTCACTATAGCATCCTTGGTCTCTTGAAGATCTGTCAGTACCCCATCCTAAAAGAAGTGGAGTTTATTTTTAGTAACAAAAAGGAAAAGGAAGTAACTCGAAGTAAAAAGTTCAGGAGAAAATCTTTACCGTAATTATGAGCAAGACATAGTACTTGCTCTGATTAGACGAGAGAGAGCGGCTAGCAATTTCTGCAGCTTTGTTGATGACTGGCCCAAACAAGGTAGGACCTGCCAAGCTATAATGATGCAAGGCACTTGAATATGCCGTCATGATACCATTTACTCCTTCAACCTAGAGTATAAAAAGTAGATTAAATACCCAAGCAAAACCAACAAATAATTCAATATTGGTTGGTATCGCCAAAATACACTAGTGTTCATATAACTTTATGACGAAATGTATTATGCCATGAGACATCTGAATGTATCTGAAGATATAGACTAGAAGACCAAAATTCTTTTGGTTAATTAGTAAAAAAGAAAAGATCCCATTTGGCCAAGAAGAGCAATACAGCAAGAGGACAAAAAAACTACAAGCGGGAACAAAAAGGGCATACAAAACAATAGATCTTAAAAGAGAATAACCCTAAGACATGTGAGAATGAAATCTTTACAGCCAAGTTCTGTTATTTCATTTTCAGTTCGACATGGAGCTAAGTTGCAAGGACATTATCCCAACACGTTTGTCAGATACAGTCCCACTCCCATTTGAAAGCCAGCTTACTGTTTTTCTGGACAAGTATATTATAGTATGCCATTTTAACCTCTATAAAAAAAAATGAGCCTTAAAACATTACAAGATTTTCTTTCCAATTTGAATATTGGGGGGTGTCCTCCCTTTTGGGCATTTTGTTGCTTGCTTAAGATATAGGGTGGTTCCTCCAACCCCAACTTGCCTTATGCCACAAAAAATAATTAAAAACATAAATTGATTAAACAAGCGTAAAGAATTAAGAGCTAAATTACCTCAGAATCCATCATACTTCCGTTCAGGCTGAAACAATGTGATAAAACACCATTCATTCTTCCTCCAAATCCCCATGCAGGAAAATGCTTATCAGAATCATAGAACTGTATGACCTCTCCAACCTCGAAAATTGTCTGTTCATATATGAGTTGATGAGTATGAAATCCAATAGCAGTTTTGATACATTGACAATATTTTCAACACAAGCCACATGAGAATTTTCAAACAGGGAAGTACATGGATATACAAAATACGACGCAAATTTTATGGATTTGCATACACATGATGACAAGTCCTGAAGTCCAACTAAAGTGAGCCACGCGTGATTAACATGTGTGCACATTACGACAATGTCCAAACAATAAGTTCAACATTGTCACATAAGAGAATCGTAATGGTGCAGCTTCTGGAAGAAGCCATCAAACTTATCACAAATGCCTTGAAGTTATAATGTGAAAACTTCATCAACATTCAGAATATGATTAATGATGACATGACATATTAGAGCAGACTATTTTGTGTCACTCAAACGGGACCAAAGATTGAACTACTGTTCGCACCAAGGCAATGATTGGTATAGAGTTGACAAAGGGGACAGATGCTTGGGTTAAACCAGGCAAAGGTCAAGGAAAAGAAACTCAATCTAAACTTGCATCATTTACACTACACATTATATAACTACAAGGCAGACACAATATCCCAAATTATAAATTATTATCTCACTTACACATTTTCCTAGAATAATATTTGATAATGATCAAATTCCAGCCTAACCTACGTATCGTTTGGACTTGCTGGACAATGGTTTCAAGATTTAAGTGTTTAACAACCAGTTCAAGCTATAAGATATAACTGACTCCTCGAGTGCATTGAAACCAAAGGGACTCAAAAACATGTGAAAGTGACCCACCAGAAGACCTCCTATACCAAATTACCAATGATTTAACCAATCGTAGTATCCATCTAGTTTATAATATTTAGTAGAACTGATTTAAAAATATTGATCAGCAGTTTGTCAACAAAAAGAATGATTGATCAGTATTCCTCATAAGGTTGTCAAGAGAAATTTCCATTAGGAGATCTTCTACCTCTAAGAAGCCATTTTTATATATCAATGACAGGACAGCCAGCTCAATAGGTGCTGAAAAATTAACATACTATAAATATATTTTATTTTTGTGCTACCCCCCTGAAAAGACTAATAAACCTCAACGGCAGATGTTCGATTCCCAAGATCTTTTAATATATTTACATGCACTAAAAAAAGTCAAGTAAAACTTCACCTGCTGGTAAGCATTCAATCTTCCTGAAGGATCAATGTAGTGCAGGGAATCTGGATGTCTAGGATTTCCATTTGAAGCTGAACAAAATTCAAATAATACTTTAATGATTTGTCCTTTAAGTCGCATAAGGAATATACAATGATATTTCTCAACATTATATGTACCTGTGAAATCAACTGCAACCATAAAATTCAGCTCGAATCCACTAGAAAATGTAGTCAATGAAACTGTATCAGCTTTTTCTCAGAAACCCATCCACAAAAAGTTGACTCTTCAACATCTACAAAAAAAAATAGTTAAGAAATGTACTGTTAGACATGTCAACTTCATCTGTTAATTAACTTCTGACAGAAGAATGGCCATACAAAATACCCTCATATGAGGCTTCCTCGCAGAAGATTCTGTATGAAGTTGTGCTCCAATTCTTTCCTTATGAAGATTTTCCAGGTCCATCCACTGACTTTCAAGAACTTTCCTGATGAAATATTCACAACGCAAGGTCAAAAATGTTCTATTTTTAATATATATTTGAGTCATAGAGTTTTCATATAATCATACACAACAAGAACAAAATAAATAAAATGAAAGCAGGAATTAAGTAGTTACCCTATAAAATTTATGTGTTCCATTGCTATTGGAAATCAAAGCACTCTATAACTAAGGGGTTATCCTGCAGTCAAATTAAAATACCAGAAACCAAAATAACAAATTAACAATTATAAATAAATAAACAATCATATTTGGTAGATTAGAAACTCACACCTAGCCATTTCAATATGCTTCCATACTTGACATTAACAAGACATAGTACTAAATCATGTTAATGAATTGAAGGCACTCTTGTTTCTTGATACATTATATTCAAGAGATGAACGGAAGAGTTCGGTTGTACGCAAAGCGGATTGAGATAGCTTGGAGTTTGTTTGATAATGTTGTTTACAAAAAAGTTAATTTTTGAAATGTGCTCAACTTGAATAATTAACATGCAAAGCCAGAATCAACAAATTACATTATAAATTTAACAAGAAAAGATAAGTAACGAGCATGCCTTGCTTCCGAATTGCTGTGTCGTCAGGCACACAAGGTCTCCAAGTTGGATTCAAGTTGTTATTTAACAACTTCGGTTTTGCAAATTGGAATTGGATCACTACCCTCGACAACTCTAGATATTCGTAAGAAATGGGTCCTAATAAAGATGAAGTTACTGTCAGCATCATAGACAATACATACGAATAATGTGATCATATAAACAAGATCAAATACTCTATTAAAATTCATACACTTTTTAGAAAATAAATCCTTGTTTTCCAACTTCGAACAGCGGAATATCATCTCAACAGCTTGCTTTGAATCAAGCGTCTCTTCCGCACGAATGGTGATAGTCCCCAGATATGTCATACCAGCACGTTTATTTTGTCCTTCGAGTTTAAGTGTCAAACTCTTATTGGGTTTTGTCACTATCTGTAATTAGAAATCGAATTAGAAAATCCAATAACTACGATTATACATCTGTGTGAACAACATATCTCACATGATTTCTTTAAGAGCCATGTGTATACACATTATAATATATTAACTACTTAACAATAACTTTAGAACTTCACAAAATAAGAAAAAGATAAAACATAGAAATGTTTGCTGCCGCACGCACATGAATTTGACATTTTAGCAAGTGATTTCATTATTTTCACAATTAAGAGTTCACTGTTTTGTTTAAAAATTTTCTAGTCTTTTGACATGACATTTTACATAGGAAAGTGAGTTGTACAACATTAAAAAATCGAGTATTTCAACTTGATGTTGATTTCATTAATTTTAATGGTGGATAAGCATAATTTCCAATCATGGCATGTTTGCTGCAGTGTTTCCTTTTAGGTTGAAATGAAAATTCTCATCCTATAGCTTAAGTTTTGAAGTCCTGTTAAACTAAATATTATTATCAATGTTAATGGAAACGATATGCATATAACTTGTTTGGATCGGTTACGGACATACCATTCAAAAACTATGGATAGTAGAAGTTCTTGAGCCAGTAAGGATTCAAAGTGACTTACCTCGGATAAAACACATGTAGCCTCTCCAAGAAAATCTTGCTCATGCAACTTCAATTCCTGAAAATAAAAATTCAAAACTCTCAATTTGGAATACATATATATACAGCTCTTTAAGATTTAACCACAAACTTTTCCTGTTGAAAATCATCAATACATAAAGCACAGATTGTTTTGCCGAGGAAAACTAAACTGACTTCACATGAAAAACTACTTCTGAACTTTAAACCAAATTCAAAATCTCAGTTAAAGATCATGATAACAACACTTGACATATCAAGACTGGAGTTGTGGATACAAATCCAATCCAAATTTACATATATACAATTTTTCAAGAAAAGGTATAACGGGGTTGCATTTTTTAGGCTTGGCAACAGAATAAGAAGCCTCATGGAGAAGTTATTCTAAGCAGGTTCTGTTAATCAGCCAAAGAGTAGCCTTGAAACATTATGAAATTCAACCAAGTTC